>ARYC01007215.1:0-22973 GCA_000711775.1 Oxytricha trifallax
GATTGAAAAGTCGAAATTATTGCTCATACTTTTTTTAATGCGCTATTAATTAATTGTTATATTGTATTTCAATTACTAATGGCAGATGTTATTTTTGGTGGGCTTTTAAATGCTTATTTTTGCAAATCTTTCTAATAACGAAGTCCAGAGAAATATTAAAGTTTATAAAAATGCTCATTAATTTCCTATCAATTGATGTCGAGTTGACTATGAGGTACTGCTTAAAACCCCAAAATCGATTGAAAAGTCGAAATTATTGCTCATACTTTTTTTAATGCGCCTATTAATTAATTGTTATATTGTATTTCAATTACTAATGGCAGATGTTATTTTTGGTGGGCTTTTAAATGCTTATTTTTGCAAATCTTTCTAATAACGAAGTCCAGAGAAATATTAAAGTTTATAAAAATGCTCATTAATTTCCTATCAATTGATGTCGAGTTGACTATGAGGTACTGCTTAAAACCCCAAAATCGATTGAAAAGTCGAAATTATTGCTCATACTTTTTTTAATGCGCTATTAATTAATTGTTATATTGTATTTCAATTACTAATGGCAGATGTTATTTTTGGTGGGCTTTTAAATGCTTATTTTTGCAAATCTTTCTAATAACGAAGTCCAGAGAAATATTAAAGTTTATAAAAATGCTCATTAATTTCCTATCAATTGATGTCGAGTTGACTATGAGGTACTGCTTAAAACCCCAAAATCGATTGAAAAGTCGAAATTATTGCTCATACTTTTTTTAATGCGCTATTAATTAATTGTTATATTGTATTTCAATTACTAATGGCAGATGTTATTTTTGGTGGGCTTTTAAATGCGTATTTTTGCAAATCTTTCTAATAACGAAGTCCAGAGAAATATTAAAGTTTATTAAAATGCTCATTCATTTCTTCTCAATTGATGTCGAGTTGACTCAGAGGTACTGCTTAATGGAGATAAAATCGATTGAAAAGTCGAAATTATTGCTCATACTTTTATTTAAATGTATTTTTTGATGGGCTTTTAAATGCGTATTTTTGCAAATCTTTCTGATAACGAAGTCCAGAAAAATATCAAAGTTTATTAAAATGCTCATTAATATCTTCTCAATTGATGTCGAGTTGACTCAGAGGTACTGCTTAATGGAGATAAAATCGATTGAAAAGTCGAAATTATTGCTCATACTTTTTTTTAATGCGCTATTAATTAATTGTTATATTGTATTTCAATTACTAATGGCAGATGTTATTTTTGGTGGGCTTTTAAATGCTTATTTTTGCAAATCTTTCTAATAACGAAGTCCAGAGAAATATTAAAGTTTATAAAAATGCTCATTAATTTCCTATCAATTGATGTCGAGTTGACTATGAGGTACTGCTTAAAACCCCAAAATCGATTGAAAAGTCGAAATTATTGCTCATACTTTTTTTAATGCGCTATTAATTAATTGTTATATTGTATATCAATTACTAATGGCAGATGTTATTTTTGATGGGCTTTTAAATGCGTATTTTTGCAAATCTTTCTAATAACGAAGTCCAGAGAAATATTAAAGTTAATAAAAATGCTCATTAATTTCCTATCAATTGATGTCGAGATGACTATGAGATACTGCTTAAAACCCCAAAATCGATTGAAAAGTCGAAATTATTGCTCATACTTTTTTTAATGCGCTATTAAATAATTGTTAGATTGTATTTCAATTACTAATGGCAGATGTTATTTTTGGTGGGCTTTTAAATGCGTATTTTTGCAAATCTTTCTAATAACGAAGTCCAGAGAAATATTAAAGTTTATAAAAATGCTAAAAAAGAAATCTTTATTAATTTCTGTTTTAAATTTTTCTAAATATAATTTTAATTTGATTTTATTAGAGCTCTCATATAAGCTCCCTTATTAAATTGAAATTGTGTTACCATATATTGGAGTTTTATTACTTGGATCTTATTAAAAAAGCTTTTAACTTTGTGAGCGTAAAAATTTAATGGTAATTATCTTAACGTGCGAATTTTAATTTCTTAATTTTTTTTTGTATTTTTTCTTGTAAAACCTTTGATGATTATGAATCCTTTTCCTCGCTATCAACCTCTTTAGCATTCTTATTTAATTATTAATATATTTAGCATTGAGATGCTTATTCTTTAATGTTTTAGAGACTTTTAGCTTAAATTATGCTGCGATTTACGGAGTTTTGAGGCTATCTTAAGACTTTTGTGTTATGGAAGTCTAATAGTAGGAGTAGTTTGATTTTAGTTTTACTGTTCTTCAATCTTAATATTTTAATTCCAGTTAATTGTTAGTCTGATAATATTTTTGTTCGCTCTTTTTACATTTTCAGGGTGTTTAGAAACTTTAGGTGCTTGTTCAAAACTCTTAAAGTCCTGAATTCAAGGCGCAAATTATGAGATTTTATTCTTTTTCTGATTAACTCTGCTCATTGACTCGACTCATAGGTGATAACATTAAAACTACGGAAATGTTCTTAAGTTGTAACGCGGAGGATCACTCTTTTCTAGTTGCCTTTAATCTTACACTTGCACTAATGTTGTCAACTAATTTCTAATTATAAATCTTTATGATGCTTTTGTTATTTGATTCTGAATTTTCAAAAGAGTTTTCACCATACTCTAAAATTATTTGCTGTTCTCCCTATCCTAAAAATTCTTTTTCATCTTTTTTCTTATTAGTAGTTAACTAAATTAATTCAAGATTGGAGTTTGGATCGTAATCTTAGTTGTGACCATATGAATAAATGCTTCATTCAAAAAGTTGTGTAAACATTAAAAAATATAATAATAAATTTAAAACAATATGAAAATTTGGAACTTTAGCGGTACTAATTTTAAGTATTATATACTATGGCAAAATTGACTTGTAAAATCTTGGTCCTAATAGTCTGTTTAATTCAAAATCTAAAACTATTTTAGGAATTATACTCTAAGTATGCCTAAATAATATTTTAGTTATTGAACCATAAAGACTTAATTATATCCTTTTCTTACTTTTTAAATATTTTCATGTACATTTTGTATTAAAGTGGATGAATTTTAGATCTAATATCATCCATGATTTAATCCAAATCATATAAGAAATTGCATGTACTATTTTCTCTGGTTTGCTAATTTTCCTGAGGAGGCTCCAAAACGATGAGATTTCTTCTGCAGCTTGAGGAATCAACATATTCAAATGAGGATAATAAAGGTTTTAATTTGCGTAATTTTAGGGACTAGAAGACATTTATGGTAAAGGCAGGGGCATAACTGTAACTAAAATTCATCTTTTAAAGTGTTAAATGAATTAAAAATAATAAATTTTATATATTATAGAATTTAGTATATCTTACTTTTATATTAATAGCTTATTACAAATTGTAAAAATAGTCTCATTTAGCAAATTGTATTTCCTAAAAGCAGTTTGTATAATTCTACTATTTATATTAATTTAAAAACATAGAATTGTAAATTATAAAAAGATGCAATATTAAAAAATGCTCATATTGTAATCTAGATTGTCTTTATTAACTATTGATAAGTCATTTACTCAAAAATCATCACAGTTAACAAGTTCATTGAGAAAAACATTCAGTTATTCAAAGAAAATCCAATAATATTCAATAAGATAAATGATACTATGGTAATTAAGAGTAAAGTGAAGATGGTTGGATCATGGCTTCTGACTTTAAGTGCATCAGTATTTTCAATTGTGTTGCTTAGTGGATATACCAGACTCCCTAGGTCAGGACTCTCTATGGTGAAATGGCATCTTCACAGAGTTGGACTGTCAAGCAAATAAGAAGTATGGGAGAAAGGAGTTTGAAGAATATAAGGAGTTCCCAGAGTACTACCTTTTTAATAAGTGAAGAGTTATGGATCAAGAAGGATTAAAACTTAATTTAATTTGTTGAATGGGCTCAAAGAATTGTGGCTAGATCAATTGGGGTTATCTTCATTCTACCCTTCAGTTACTTTATGCTAAGAGGTCATTTACAACCCAAACTTACAAAGGCACTCTTTGGCTTATTAGGATTTGGGGTTCTTCAAGGTTTCTTTGGATGGTGGATGGTGAAAAGTAGATTAGTCGATAAGAATAAATTTAAAGAAATGGACAAGACACCAAGTGTAAGTCCATACAGATTGACAGTTCATGGGTATTCGGCTTATCTTATCTATGCAGGAGGTGTTTGGCTTGCTTTGAATTGCTTAAGACGCCCTCAAGAAGCAGTTATTAATATAATTAACATGGCATATCATGCTGCTATTAGGAAGATCTTGATCAGGTTTGCTCATGGATTGTTACCAGTAATATTACTTTATGAATTCTTTACGTAATGCACTATGGCTAGGTATGCAGTAAATAACTTAACATTTGTCGGAGATAAATGATTCTTATCTAGATTACATTACCTGACGAATTTATTTAAACTTTCTTTTTCAATTTATAAATTTATTCTTTTATACTTTCTTATTTTAAATTTCAAAAATAAAACTCTTACATAACACTTATACTACAGTTAAAATAATTACAGTAAAATTGGGAAAATAAAATAATTTACTTAAAAAAACCTTCTTGATAAGTTATCAAAAGATTTTAGCACCTAATTTAAAATTTAATTATCATATTTATATTATTTTTACAATCCATTTATTAAACTATGGTTTAACTTTACTGAAAATAAGATATTTGTGAAAGTAATTCATAGAACTTTGGCTTCAATTTTTGCCATACTAGCATTCAAAATTCGTTAATTAAGGAACTTAACAACAATTGCAAAGAGATCTTATATGCAACTTCTTGCTGCAATTGCCTTGTAATTGTGCATAGGAATTAGTTCCAATCTAGTATCCTTCTGAAATATGGATTCCAAATCTCCATCAATCTGGTGCTTTGACAGTACTCACTGCGTTGATATTTGCTTGTCACACTTGCAGGAAGGTATATCCAAGACACATTAGAAATTTTCTTAGCAGACTATAGGTTGAAGATCCAAAGGCTGACGAATTAATGATGAAAGGATTTAATTAGAAAAAGCTTAGTAAAACAGAGATGGAGGCAATGTAAAAATATTACAAAGGAAAATGAAAATCCACAAGCTAAATTAGCATTATTTAACTAATGAATTTTCATTTATTTATAACAGACATAGTAAGGTAGATTTTTCAATTCTAGGGATATAATTTATTATGCTATTAAGAATATGTAATTTGTTTGATGGGTTGATTTTCAATTGAAGATAGGTTTATTATATTTGTTCCATAGCAAATGACTGGCTCATCGACAAAAGGGGAAGTTTTTATGGTTTGCTTGTTATCTAGTACTTTTTCAAGAATAGCTTCATCATTGAATTGGTATAAAAATAATCCACTTAGAATATTTAATCATTTTTATGTTTATCATCTTTATCACATTCAGAAGCGAAGAAATTGCTGAATTACTAAGCAATATAGAAACCCATTATGATTCTAATGGCGTTAATGTCTTAAGAATGCTCCAGAACAGCTTATTGGTTATATAAAACAGCGTAAATCGGATAATTTTAAGCTTCTGCTAAGGTGAGTTTGATCTAGTCATCGATAATATTCTCTGTCAAAGCGTGGAAGAATTTAATAAGACTTGGGTTCATGAAATAAGCATTCATAGAAATGGTATGATGATTCAACAAAAAATATTATTTGTAAATTTAAAAATCTAAAAAGAAGGCATTTTAATGCAAGTGAAGAAGAACTTCTTATTGTTCATTGTTAATATATCACCTTTGCTAAAAGTAGAAAACATCTTCCTTTTCTTAGGCTCAACTGTGAAAATTGTGTTTGTGCGTTTGTTTTCCTGCTCAAAGTTGCCTAAAACTGTAGGATTTTGTACAACTATCAAAATGTATAAGTTGATGTCCTTGTCAAACTTCCAGGATTGGGAAAAGGACTCCTTTGTCATTCTAAGCAATGATGTAGTTGAAAATTTTCTCTGCAATCACCGTGTAGGGGTGAGGAACCCAAGTTGTGTAGTTGTACAAATCCAAGCCTCCTCCAGTGAAGAAAATTCCGTTGAAAGAATCTAAGAGTGAGGAGAGGTCGGCGTGTGTAATATTATGACGAATGTATACAGTATTAAGACCAGCTGAACGCATTCAAATATCGCCCATTTCAAAGATGTATTGCGAATAATTCAAGTAATTTTCCTTAGAGGCAGATGTAGGCTGAGTCAGGATACCTAGGTCATTAACTTTTTCTATACTTAGAGCTTTGCTTGAAGCTCTGGGATTTCATTAAGTTAAATCTCTTAATTGTTATAGTTATTACCTTAATGAGCCAATATGTTAAGGATATTTGAAGAAATAATTAATAAATTTAAGTAGCAATACCCAAGAAGTGCAGCACTTTAATCAGTAGATTCATTCTGATATTAAATTTAATATAATAATAGCATGCGTCCAATTTCAATATAATTTTATACGTAATTGCCTAAATTATGAAATAAATATTAATTCAAAGTCATTCATCAAAGCTTTCAACTATTGAAATAATATGATGTATTTTATTCTTGATCCTTAATTTTTTAGCATCATTACTGAGATAACTTATTAACTTATCTTTCATTCCCTTTACTATGTAAATATTTTCCTTGCAATTCTTTACCAATACATTCATCATTTTGAAGAACTTAAATTCAATAGTGTTAATGAGTGGTATTTCATTATTTCTCATTAGCCTTTCATTACAGATTGGTAGTACTCATTTACCAATAATTCGTTTGTAGTAGCTATCCTTTCTGACTATCTTTGTCAAAAAGGAGTCAATACTCATTTCCATCACTTCATTTATTTGTAAAACATTTCTACTCTGATTAGTTTTATAACTGCATCCAACGCTTATTTGTTATCAACGACGAGACTCTTAACATTTAATGAATACTATATAAGTGCTCTTAGAATTTATATTGCAAGAAAAGTAATATTAAGAGAGAATTTTGTCATTGGGATGTCAGAGGCAAGTAGGATTTTCAGAAGAGAGTGGATAGCTTCGTTATAGCTTTCCTCACAGATTTATTTGCCAATAGTTTTTGATTTCTTTATCAGAGCTAAGAGCAATTTCAAAAAATTCTACAGATTATCTTACTCTTTGCATGTTATATACTCTAATAAAAATCAATATATGAAGCGACAATCAACTATTGATTTATGAATTTGCATTATGAGTTAATAATTAATTTAATTGGGAAATTAATTGAAATACGTATCCTAATCCTTATCGCTTTAGGTTGTGTTTAACATGCTCTAACTGCTCAACTTAGTTGTTATAAATTCAACAATGATCTGAATGATGACGCAATTGCTTTTTAAGAAGGGACTGCTTAGAATGAAGAACTTCACGTTGCTGCTTTAATATTCTCCTCATTCTTTCTATGGCTTACTCAACTTACTACTTCCTTTTGAAGATTATATGAGTCTTTTGTCTCTTTCTGTCTTTATTAGTCTTAGATTTTTATTTCTCTCTCTGCTTTTAAATCTCTGATTTATTGCAGCAAAACCTCTATTTCACGATAAAACTGTAGAGTAGTATTTTATTTCTGCTATTGTGAAGAGGAATAGAGTTTGTTTATAGTCAATTGATTAGGTATTCTATTGTTTAAATGTACTCCATTTAACCTTTCTCCTACACTTAGTGATCTTTATTAGGGTTATCTCTCAGCTGAGAGTGAAGTAAAAAGTGAGTTATGTGGCCTATTTCTATCGTGAGTTTCTATCGATTTGAACAATTCCCTTTAAACTCCATTTTAAGTCATAGGGTCTCTTACCACTATGCGTCTCAAGATGATAGGAGACTTATCATTTTGATAGGAGAGATCACTCACTAGGTTAATTGAAGTTATCATACTGTTTTACTCGTAGTGAGGCAAAGTTGAGATTTAATGTTGGTGATGCTGGTTGTTTCTTTTGTAAATCGAGTGCGATTAGTTTTATTGACTATGTATATTCATAAATTAAAAGGAATTCACTTAAGAATTAATGATTTATAAACTAAAAAAATTCAATAAATAACAAATAATTATAATTAAAAAACCCAAATTTATTCAATCTAATAAAAAAAAATTTGTGATTAATCCTTAAGATATCTATAAAATCTAATTTTTAATTATTTATTAGGTTATAATTAAAAATTAAATAATTGTTTTATATCTTTTTAATAAAATTATTAGAATAAATATTATATTTAAATTTTCTTGAAATTTAAAGCTAGTTTAGATTATTTTAACTAATAAGTTACTATTTTCTACTTATTTGATAAATAATCACTTTGAATTAATGAATTGATTCAGTTTAATTATTAACATATTGGACTTTCTTAATCTATGAACACCATTCTATTATTAATTCTTTAATTAATAATCTTTAAGTACATTTGATTTCAATTTCAAGTACAAACATATCATGAATTAACCACAAGAGTATACAATTAAAATTAATTATTTAATAATATAATTTAGAAAGTTCAAAATATTAATATTCTTTTAAATGAAAAAGTATAAATTAAAACAGAAAAACAAGCCAGGCTTTTCAATCGAAATGTTCAGCAGACAATACTAAGATTCCACCACTGATACATCTTCCTACTCTTTAATAAATTCAGTTTCAGATCAGAACTTATCAGACATTGACTTCGAATCCGTTGATGATAGTTGGGGAAGAATGCGAAAGATTAAAATAGCAAAATCTTTCAATGATGATGATACATTTCCTGATTTCATGGTGTACATATATGCTCCATGCAAACAATAAAAGAATTGCTTCAAGCAAATGGTGTAGAGTGTTCCCTGATATATCATTAAAGGGCTTTTGTTTGGCAGATAAATTAATACCTTGGATATTTATATTAGAATTTAAGAATAAAAACTAGCCTTATAGGGAGATCATTAAATTAGTAAACAAAAGATTGAATTGTTATATAGGGGATATTATATAGAGATTAATAATATTTAAATAGGGTTTTTATTAACAAATTTCAAGAATTAAATTTTATCCAAATATATTATTAATGTTCCTAATAATAGTTATTAACCAATAAAATAAAATTAATTAATTAAAACAAGAGCAATCTTTTAACAATTAAAGAAGGCGGGAAAAGATGGAGACATAGAATTAAGTGACCAATGGGAGAAGAAGTCTACATCTTTTTACAGAGACAAGGGAGAAGGATGAGAAACACTCATCATAAGAAACATTGGATAGATACTTTGAAAATACAAAATCGAATTCGTAAAGTTCAACATTACATAACCATAATGTTTAATTACAATAAAACCATTGGAGAATCATAAACAAATTCTTTGTCAAGGTTGACATTAGCCGACAGCTCGATTTCTATCAACCAATAAGGGAAGCTGAAGGAAGGTTAGGAGAAATGAAAAATTCGCTTAAAAACAGCGTACCAAGAGAGAATAGGTTATTGGCAGTAAAAGATAGTTTAACACGAAGATGATAGAATTGAAAATATGTTAGTGAAATGTGAGAGGACTAAACTCAAAGCTCAAATAGGACTAAATGATGAAGGAAATTGAAGGCAGGAATTCATACTGCATAGAAATAGTAGATACTAGACTCTAAATATTGATTGGAATCAACAACAAAAACTTAGCATAGACTTAGCTCGCAAGGAATGGAGGAGTACTAATATTAAACAACGTAAAGTATGAAATGAAAACAATAAAGAATTTAAAGCAATTCATAACATGAAACATCGTGAACATGGGAGGTTTCCCACTGCATATAATAACTACTTACATACCACCATACTTTAATTATGAATTAAAAGAACTTCAAAATAGACTGATATTCATGATAAAAAAACTAAAATAGAAATGTCAAAGACAGAGGATAATCGTTCTGGGGGACTTCAACTTCCACATCAAAGAACTAGGAAAAAATTTAAACAGAGAGGGCCTGAAAGAATCCATTCCAGTAGAGTAGAAACTCATACTAAGTGCAATCAACTTGACCAAGTTTTCTCAAATGTAGAAACAGTAAGATGGAATAGCTCAGAATGACTGATCTCTATAAGATTTAAGTGAATTTGAGAGTAAAGTTTTAGGTGATGCCCTAAAGCTGACAGATAGAGAGAGAACAATCAGAATAACGGACATAAGGAAATAATGTTGGAAAAATTCATAGAAGAAGGGAGAGGATTAACACTCAGTGTCCAGGACTATCCAATTCAAAAATGCTTAATAGATAAAATTAAAATACAGGTGAATTGCAAGAATTGGTACCAGAAACCATCGAAATTAGCACTGAGAGAAAACGGAACAAACCAATAGAACGTGTTCTAAGAGATGAAATTGAAATGCAACGAAGCGATAAATGACTTGGAGCACTGCCTAGAAAGGAACGACCTGAAAGGTTTCTTATATCTGGTAAAAGACTAACTAAATACCAAAAAGAATCATAACAAATTAAAGATCTGACAGTTAAGGACGAAAGAATAGAATTTGGAGAAATAACTAGGGCAAAAGCAGTAGAGTTCTACAGCCAAATCTTTAAAAACAAGAAAGAGAACTTAGGGTAAAAACCTATATGTTAAATGAACAAGAAATTAAACAATTCTGCAATGAGGAAGATGTAAAAAAAAGCATAAAAGGGTGTAACTTCAACAAGGTCATTGGACCTGATGGTTTCGATGGGAAATGCTGAATAAATAATAAGAAATGTTAGAAACTGTTTGCAAAGAGATCTCAAGTTGGATCAATAAGAAACAGATTCCTCAGTACATAAAGGATGCGAAACTCATTCTGCTAAGCAAAGTCTAAAAAAATCAATACCCATAGATAGGTAACACGAGGCCAATAGCATTAAACTCTCATTTGGGTAAAATAGTGGAGAAAGTCATTATTGACATAATCAACCAGAATAAGAGCAACTTACTGCAAACATGAAGCTACTAAAATGGATTCAAATTCATTTTAAATTAATTAGACTCCTTGAACATTTTAAATCCTCTAGAAAAAGAGTAAACAAATAGTAGCTTACCTACAGGTAGTTTTGCAAAAAGCCTATGACTCAGTCTTGAAGGACAAATTAATGTCTATACTAAAAGGAAGAGTAATTTTAATTAACCAACATGATGCTGAGATAGTCAAATTAATTGAACAACATTATACCAATAACAAAATTACGAATGAAAAGCAGGTTATTATTATAGAACAAGAAGTAGCTTAGGGAAGTAGGTTTTCTCTGATGTTGTTTAACATTTACCTAAAGATGCTTTGTTTGCTCAACAAGAATTAAAGTCATTGATAAAACAAGGCAAAGTAATAGTATTCGTAGATGACATATTAGTTAATATAAAAGATCCATAACGATTCAAAGGGGTGATAAACCTTATCAAAGAAATTGAATAATCTCTTAACTTGAAGTTAAACACCAAGATTTCAGTATTCTTGAATGACGCTAAAATCTTTATGAGAGAATTCTAAATTGAAGGCATCAACAAAGTTCAAGAAGCCAAATTCCTAGAACTAAATATTATCATGAACACACAAAATCAATTTAATAAACCCTTGGAGTGAGTTTAAGAATTAAACAGAGTCTACCAAAGAATTACTAACTCTAATAATCGCACGATTAGTGACACGATAATGGTGGTCTAAATTAGGTCATTAATAATCAACAAATATACTCCTCTGGTTGCGGCACAGTTCATAAAAATTGAAGAGATAGAGAAGATAGAACTATAACTAAAAAGAATAGCTTCTCAAACACCGAGAGACATCCCTTATAAACAACTAAGAAAGGTCACTAAACTAAAGAAGACAAACACCAGTAAAATAATTCGGGACCTGGGTCAGAAAAACATGAAGAAAATTAACCTAAGTATAGAGTAATTCATTTGACTAAAAGAAAAGCGATGAGATTAAAAGGAAGGTAGAAGAATTACAGAAAATAAAGAAAATATTTCTTACAAAGAATGTCATGGATACAATCATAGCCATTAGTCAAGGCAAGACCATGATCAACTACGGCATAAGCCACTACTGCAGCATACACAAAGTTTTGGCTGATCAGAACCACATGAAAACTTGCGATCTAATTAACTCAGCAGGAAACCCTACTATATTCTCATAAATGATTAGAGATAACTGACTATTTGACATTGAAGGACACTAGCAAATAGAAATTATAACCAACATGTTTTGGTTAGAACAAAGGATAAGACAACTGGAAGTACACGAATACCATCAACCAATTAAAAAACTATTCAAAATGACCTACGTCAAGAAAAAAGAGAAGAATTTCGATATCACGAAACTACAAACAATCTGACAAAGATTTGAATATCTAAGAGTAAAATAAACCAAGAAGTTAAAAAAAAAGTGAAATCAGAAAAGTATAATACCGCGATTTTATACTTTCCGATAGGAAGCTTATTTTACCTAAATTTACTTATTGGTAATTTAGGTAGGATTTCATTTCGTATTTTTTATTTACCTTAAGTATTTTACTACTACTAATAATAGTTATAGACCTAAAATCAATCGATAAATTAATGAAGTTAAGTTCAGATTAGACAAATATCAGTTTTAAAAATAGGATTTTTTTAAGGTTAATTTACTTTCTTCCAAAAATTATTTTAAAGTGTTTTCAAAAAGCGTTTTTTCAAAATTCTCATGACAAAAAGTATCCACTTGTCTCACCTTGTAAGCATTTTCTCAAAATATTTTCAATCTTATTTTTAATTATAGTTGTGACAGCATTTTTGCAGAAGTAAATTAATTAAATTCTTAATTTATTATTCATTAAATAGACAATGATTTAAATGTTTTTTTAAGGAAGTTGAACTAAAATGAGTTCTGAGTAATATCTTTTATATTCAAGTTCTTAAATTACACTATCCTTAAATAATAACTTTGCCATTATTCTTCTACAAACAACTACGAAGAGTAATAACTTTAATGTCTATGACTTTGGTTTTTGAAAGTCTCTTCAAATTTTTGATGTTTCGCAGTATTATTTAAACTCCTTCCAGAAATACTACAGATGTGAAACCGATAAAGTTAATGCAGAGCCAGTCAACAGATAGATCACTTCACAAGACACCGTGAGAAAACTAAAAATATGACAAGAGATGATTTCACGCACAGTGACTATAAGTTGTTAATAAGTTAAAGTTTAACATAGTAAGCTCAGGAAATGGGTTAAGTAAAGTGTGTGAATTTCTAGTTGCAGCCCCATTAAGTGTAGTTATTCAAACAGTTTCATTTGAATCATAGTGGAGAAATGTAACATCCAAGAAGAATATACAAACGGGGAGGTTCGATTATTTAAACTATTTCTGTAGAAATTTTTTAATGGCCAATGAAGACGAGAGGGTACAAATTTTATTTAGGAGGATTAGATAAAATCAATGATATTTATAAATAATAGATTTAATGCTGATTGATTCAAACGAAAAGCATTTCTTTGATAGCCATATATAAAATAAGCAATAAGTATTAAATAAAACTAGGCTAATATATGAAATGTAATAAGGACAAGCGACTGCCTAAAAGGTTAATCCCACTTCTGCATCAGCAAGTTAATAAGCAAATAGCAATAAAAAGAGTCACTCTTAACCCAGACAGCAGAAATAACCTTAATAGGATAAGAAGCCTCAACAAAACTTAACCACCATAACCACTCTGAAGAAAATATAAGACATTATTATCATCTATGCGAATCAATACAAGAAATCAGAGTATTTAGTTCGTTAAAACGAGTAGACATATTATTAGAAGCTCACTAAAGACAAAAAAGATGGAGACTATTTGTTTAAGATGCTTAAAGAGGGTACAATTACTGATAAAATCTTAGCATTTTCCTTGTTGATTCAGATAGACCCCATTAAATCACTAACTTACTTCAAACTCTTATCAATTTATCAAAGAAAAAGAATCGCAAGCAATCTGAATCATCTATAGGTGAGATCAGAGATTTATTTACCGAGCATGGTGTTTGAAGGAATATTCCAAATTGCTTTACTTCAGTAAGAATTCACATATTATAAATAGGGAAGAATGCAAAATTTAAGAGAAGGAACTTATGGAGGCATATTTTGTGCATTAAATCAAAGAATTGTACAAGGAATTCATCACTTCAGGATTGCAGGCATTAACTCATGATGATCTAGAGCATTACAAGAAGTTTTTTCTCAATATTTTCCAATGGTTGATAGAACACAAACCAGAGCAAGTAGACACCATCCTCATCATTATTGTCAACAAATTAGTAGATCTCTCCAAGAAAGTTTAATGCCACACCATCTTCGTCTTGATTAAACTCATTCAGACTCATAAATAAATGGTTGAGGCAATTGTGAGAGAAGTGCAAATTTTCATCAATAGAACTGATACTAAGTAAAATCATTAATATTTACTATGCTTATGTCTACTTTAATAGAGTGTCAAGTATGGTAGCTCCTAAAGACGAAAAAATGAGAATATTGCTTTTTAAGATCTTTTTCTAATTGTTCAAGTAGATCGTCGGTTCAGAGGAAAAGAAAGATCTAGAGAAGAAAGCATAAATCCCTCTAAAACGGACAGAAATAAGTAATGGAATGGAGAATTAGAGATTTGAAGCAAACTGAGAAGGTTGGTAAGGTGGATGAGAGCAACAATAAAATCACTTAAATTGTATTGAAAGGAGTCAATGTACCAATGATCAAGTGCTAAGGACTGGACCTAACTTCCCTATCTTATTCTGAATTAAAAAAGATTATATACATGATATAAATTCTTCCTAGTTTTTTATTTAAATTGTTCTAATAAATTTTTTTTTGCTTAATTAAAAATCAAAAGTATTATTCTTTACGATATTTATTAGTTTAGACTTAATCAAATGCATTTTATTAGCAATCAATAATTGTTCTTTATTGTACAAATTATTGAAGCTTATTGGATTTTTAAAATTAAATTTATAATTAATTAAAAGATAGTGGGAAGGATCATAATAAAATAATATTAAAAATTATAGTTTTGTTGACAAATTATAGAAGAGGAAAATAAAAATATATATATTAAATTTCACTAATTTATTGTATTTTAATGGCTTTATTTTATCCCTTAAACTAATATTCTTTTCCTGCTAACCATCTCCGTTCATTCAAGATCCAAATTCAGACTCTTAAGCTCCTCTTCCAATTCGCCAAGTCAACCAATAAACTAAAGAGCAATGAGCTTCAAATTGCCTAGACAGAGTAAGACACCACTTAGAGCACGCTCGCAACCTACAACAACATTTATTATTACAGAACCCTCTACGAAATACTTCTCAAAGTTCACCTGACCAAAGCATATTAATTAGACTAGTTCTTTAGTTTGATCTTCAAGTCAATCAAAGCAGATACTAATATCCCAAGAGTTTTGGCTTTCTTCAGGAGAATGCTGCATATGTGCTTCATTAATGAGACTGGATACACTGCAGCCATTTTTTTAATCATTAGTGAGCTGATTAAGCTAAAGGATGACATCAAGTTCAATTTGTACTCCTTCAATTTCTCAAGATCAACCAAACCAAGCCACAGGACAGTCAATCTAAATGATAGCGATGATGAAGAAATATTCCAAGACATTGATAAGTTGCAAGATCAAAAGTAGAATAACGGTAAACATATGTATGTCTAGTTGAAAGGCAGTAATAACAACAATGGAGTCATTTATGATGTAACCAAGAAAGAACCAAAATATGCGAACGATGATTAAACTCCTCTTTTGAATTGTTTAACTTGAGTGCTCACACTCATTCAACTATTTATAAAGTAGAAAATAATATGAATAAATAATAATTAAGTAAAATAAAATAACTGACTTTATTTTAGTTTATCTATATTTTAATTTTATTAACAAAAAAGAAAAATGGAATTATTATGAGACTATTGTATGCTTAATGAAATTTCATAAATGAATTAGCTATTAACTAAGTATTTAATATTTTAATATTAATTAATTTCCTTATTCATTTGTCACTTAACGGAAAGTATATGTTTGACAATTTATTTAGTTTTTATTTTATATTTTCAATCTTAGAATTAATGGATGAAATTAGCAACTAATTTTGTTTGTGTACAGAGATATCCCTAATTTCACAAAATTTGAGAATAATTGGATTTTGATTAACTTTTAGTAATTTATATAAATTATTTAGAGTTTTAAAATTAATTATACTATAAGTAATTATTTATTTCTTACACGTTTTGTAAGCATAAAGATTAAAATATTTAGAGAGATTTTATTCAAAGCTGATATTAACTATTCCATCTTAATAATTGTCTTAAATATTTTTAATTTATTAGGTTTAACGAATTAATTTGTATAACTTACTAATTTAACCAAAATTCATAATCGATATTAAAATGTAGGCTGATAAACTTATCAACGGAGAGTCAATTGTTTACGCAGGAGACCTACTGCTAGATTTTGGATTGGCTGATTTCTTAGATCGTATATCATATAAGAACGCTAAGTCTGCTGATAAACTAGCAAAGCTCTAGAAAGCTTAAAGAATTCAAAAGCAAATCATTTATATATCAATAAAGAGTTTCATAAGGTGTATTAAAGTTCATCAACTATTAATATGGTAGGAAAATAAAAAATTAATTAGATTATCAGGAAGGAAACAACTTGATTATATCTACTCATTTTTAGAATTTTAAATAAGATTTTCATATTTTAAATTCTAAAAAGCCTATTTCTTTATTTAGATTATTTTTATGAGTAGGGAATAATTTCTGTATTTAAATCGTATAAATACTATCTCAAATTTTATCATTATAAGTAAGTCGTTTAAATATTTCTATGCTTTATTTTAGGTTATTATTTTAGCGTGAAATATATTTTATTTGTATGTAACCAATTAAATGAAGTAAAATTATCAAGAAAATGTGAAGGAATGAGTTACCTCATTGATGTATTGATTTATAAAATAAGAAATTCAGTACTCATACTTGATAGTAATATAATTATATTACTATCAAATTCCTTCAAAAACTTTAATCTAAGAATTAAATTTTGATGATAAAAATGTGGAGAGTGTCGTTATATAAAACTATAAATTACTAGGGATCATAAAATCAAAAGTTAATTACTAATTTAAAATATTGGGACTATTTAATGTCAGCACATGAAAAGCCAATCAATCATTACGACTTCACTCAAGATTAATTACCAACTTCAATTCAGCAGAGAGAGGAAGAAAAGTACATGCGCAAGTACTTCAAAGAGAAGCCAGCCAAGGAAAACAAGAATGGAGAGGATATGTCTGACTTAGATTTTGACGGGGATGCTGAAGACCCAGAGCTAGAGAAGTACGCTCAATAAGTAATGGAGAAGGAGATGAAAAAGATGAAATAAGGCATGGGAGAGGAAGACATAGATGAAAGTATCCTAGTTGAAGTTGATAATGATGAAGATAAAGAAGAGGAAGATGATGAAGAGTAAGATATTGGAAAAGAGTATGGTGATGAAGAGGGAGACTTCTTTGAAGGCGAGGAACCGTGTGATGTAGATACAAAGGAGGAGATAAAGATTAAGACTCTGAAGATGAGATGGGAAATTATAGTGAAGTTTGACATTGACAAAGAGGACGAGAGGTATGCTGATGACTTTGATGATGAGTATGGAGAAGAAGAGGAAAATAACCTATTAACCGATGAAAATCTTCGAGTCTATTGAAAGAATGTTGATATAGCACTCACCAAATGATTTGAGATATAATTATTATAAATTGGAGAAGTAAATAATAAGCCAACTGAAAAAATAAACAATAAAGACCTACAAAGATTGCTTCGTCATCGATGAAATTATCATGTGTCATGCCACTGTAACCTCCAAAAACAATTTTTCAACAGCAGTGTGGTTGAAAGAGACGGCTCATCTCTAAGCAATATCTGAACCGTTAGATTTCTTGTGGGTTTAATTAGATGATTTTAATGCTGGTGTTTAGATTTAAGAAAAATCCCTAATGATCAATTAGATTCATGAAATTAAGCATTTGATTGATCCCGATTAATTCTTCAAACTTTATTAATCCATTGAAGTCTTGTTGCCTGATATCTTCAAAATTGGAAACTTCACACTGGAATATTATACTATACCCAAATACTTTATCGAGCTTAAAAATTATGTTAATAGGAGGGTAAAGATAGTAGTGGAGCTAACTTTCATAAGGATTATTTAAGTAATTAGGTTGTTAACAAGGGATGTGGTTATGTCATAGAAATTATACCAAGAACATCGAAAGACAAGCTTCTCGACTTTTATTATTACAAAAAGCATTTTCTTTGTAGAGTAAACAGAAACATTTTAAAGGCATTTTACATCACTAAATTCTTCGCCTAATCACACTTAAAATACTAAAATATCGTATGATAGATGCAGCAATCTTTTCAATCAATGAAGAAAACTACCCATGACTATTGCAGTATACTCCATAGTTAATGCTCTCAAAATAAACCAGTTACGTTAAGAAACACTAAGACATCATAAAACTTAAGATTCAAGAACCTGAAGTTGAACAGAATTTGTAGTTAAAATATGATTCGGAGTTTGGATAAATTCCTCCATTGACTCTCAATACGAGGCTTTTATCTTTAATGAGCCAAGAGTATTATTCTAAGTTGAATCTTTGTTACAAGGCTGTAAAGGCATAATGAATGGTTTCTTGGATTATAAGAGACTTGTCAGATATATTCAATTTCATCTAGCAGTTAGGCAGTATCAATTAAATTAATAAAATTCTGATGGAAATCCAGTGATGTAAAATGCAGATTATGCCACAAACACCATTTACAAATAAATGAGGGAAATCGTGTTCATTTCTCTGACTTAAATAATTCCTTATCTTAAGAAAAATCAAAAGTTTTCTCAGCTTTTACACATTCAGTTTACTTTAGACGAAAACCCAAAAGTTTATCTCTTTAGAATAAAAGACACCATAAAATTGGATAGCTCAGACTAGAAACTTTTTTAACGAATGGAATTTGAGAATGATGACTGAAGTATATAAAAAGATCTAAAAAAGACTGAAACATATGAATTTGAATAAAATGTATCTCCCAGGCATAGTTAAAAACACATGGTAAGTGAATACCACTATAGCAAAATAAAACTTTTAAATACCTAGAACATTAGTGAGCAAGCAGAAGAATTTAAAATAACGAAGGATTAATCTAATTAAAACGCAAGTATGAATGACTAGGATGACAGCTTAAGCTTTTTGAATGATTTTAAAGATTTAATTAATAACAAAAATATTTAAAGCGAAATTGACAGATTTAAGATGAATTTATCCAAATCACTTGCCTAAATTTTACTTTTTAAATATTTATAAATTAATATTTAGAAATCTTAAGTTTTAGCAACACAATTGAAATATAACAATTTAATGGTATGCTAAAATTTTATCTTTGTAAAAATTTATGATAATTTAAAGTTAGATAAAATCTATAAAATTAAAAGATTGGAAATTAAGATATAGTGATATTAATTGACCATTATGATATTTTATTTTTATATTGATTTCTAATTTGATCAATAATCCAGATATCCTAAGATTTTTCTCTGCGACTAAAAAGTCTCTGCTAACTTTTAACTATTATAAGCAGAGAAACTTACTTTGATGCACTTTATATTCAATTCAAAAAAATGTAAGAAATATGGTAAGCTAAAGAGACTGAGGACCGCAGAAATTATTAAATATATCATTACATAAATATTTTAAATGAATTCATCACTGAAGAAAAACAAAAAACACAAGACGCTTAAGCGATTAATATAAGAGATATTTCTGAAACTCAAATATCTTAGCTTTAAGAACTAAAGGATTACATCATGAAGCCCGATAAATTTGAGGAATAAAAACAGAGATTTCTACTTATCAAAGAATTTAACAAGTTATTTGGAAAAGATCGATACAAAAATGCAGCTAACGAGCTTCAATACATTCTAATGGTCAAGGTAGATGATAAATTTAAAAAGCTTGATGATAAAGATATAAAAAAGAAAAATTAAATGGCATATGAAGATGCTTTTAAATCATGACAGCAACATAAAGTTTACAATTTAGACAACTTTCTTGATAAAAATAGCTACTTTAACAAGAGCAAAGAACAAATTTTGGCGTTGTATATAGCTATTAAGGATTCATAAAATTTTCAAGTGCATTCAGAAAGTATGGGCTTGACTGAAAATAAGTTTCAATAAAACGCTAAATAAGGATTTAATAGTGCTAAGAAGAGAATACCAATAGATCTTAATTTGCTGGAATTGAAGGAGGATTAATTGACAAGAACAAGTAAGCTGATATGAATAAAGGCTAAGATAAAATGAATTTACTAATTAAAGATAAAGAAAAAGGTCTAGATTTACCTAAAACTAAAACTTCAGAGTCAACTCAAAAAGGGAAGTCACTTTTAAAGAATAAATCTAATGGTAAATTATTAAATAATGCAACTACTTTAAGGGGAGAAACATTGCATAATATAGTAAAAGACCACAGAAAATATGCTGAGAGGATAAATTTCTAACATTTGGTTGATAAAATGAATTTATAAATTAACAACAAGCAAGTTTAAATTGCTGATGAGAAATTCTTGGGCCTTGTTTAGAGAATCGATACTATTTATGATTAATTTGTTTAACAAACAAATCCATCCATCTAAAGCGAAAAATATTTCCTTACAGTCTCCAATTATAAAGAAGAACGAGTTTGGTTTTAAAGCTGGAGCCACTCCAAGTAATACTATTAATATTTTTGGCAAGACTTTACCACCAATCTAACTGAGACATGGATTGAGCGTTCTTTAAGTCACTGATATGTAAAAGTAAACAAATAGCTCTCCTATGCTTTCTTCATCTTTAAAAGCTCATGATAAACTTTTTAGAAATTCAAGACTCACAAAGAATCACACTATTGAAGTAAGTAATTTCCCAAAAAACCTTTAAATTAAATGTAGATTCTAAAAACTGAACAGCTCTGACAAACTATAAGATGATGCAAATTCATTCAGTAAATGGCACTTAGATGAGAGCGCCTTCATTAAGGAAGAAGATCAGTCTAGAGATTCACTCATTATAAGAAAGTCTTGTCTTAAAGATTAATTTTACCCACCACAAGCCAACAATCGTGAAAAATAAATAAGTTCTAGCAACCAAGTATAAGTTTTAGATATGTCACTCTTTGAAAATTAATAACAAGCAAATATGACTCCAAGATAGAAAAAATACCTGCAAAATAATAAACTATAAATCCAATAATAGCAATTCATCATTGATAATCTAGAAAAATACTCATAAAAGTCAATTCTAAGAGATATGAAATAGATACTGGATGAATTCAGTAAAAATATTTCTACGAATTGTGCCCAAGTCTAATTAATTTCTCTGATACCTTTTAATAGTTTTTATATTATACTGGTTGGTATATTTAAAAGTGTCAATGGAAATGACTAAAAGATGTTCGTTGATAATTTTTTGCAAATTGTTGAAGAACTTAGAAGGAACTATGAGTTTAAAAAGATGCTTATGAGATTCAATCAATTATATATTATTGCTTTAAATTAAATGATTATTTTAATTTCATAAGTTTAGATCAATATATATGATATTTGAGGTACCAAAAATTTGATCAGTTTAAAGTAAAAATATTTGAAATTTAAATCAAATTTAACATAAAGCTTCTTAACTACCTCTTATAATATTTGTTAACATGAGGAGTATTTAGGACTCATCAGGAATCATATTGTTTCATTCATATTTTTACCACTTCTTAAAATTATATTATAATACAGTTTAAAAAATGATTGATGCTTTTGCTTATACTATGATGGAACGAGCACTTCATGGCGACCTGGTCTCATTGTAGCAATTTCTTCTTATGTAAATATGAACAAGTCTTGCAATGATTGACCAGTTGAAAGTCTGGTGCTTGAATCTCTAAGCTAATCAAAGTATGAGACAGTCAAAACCCCAAAACCCTTTCAGTAGTTTGATTAAGTTTTTGATTGATAAAAGTAGACTATTAGTGCATACTTTATTAGGGTTTTAATAGGGTTTATGTAGGGGTTTAATGTTTAAATGTTAGTAATTTAAGTGAGTATATGCGAAGTTTGGGGTCAGTTTATGACATTGAGTATATAGATTTATTGTTTAAGTTGCGTTATGGATGCGATGATTATAGTGGTCAACTCAAACCTATCCTTAATTACACATCTATAGCAAGACTGCTCCATAAATCTCCTGCAACTGTGAGGTCTCACTGTCTATTAGCATTGAATTTAAAGAGATAACAACTTAATTCTAAGCCTAATTGACCTCTTTAATTTTAGCAGCATCATATCGATTATCTTATTAATGATAAGACTGTTTAATACTGGGCTCACTTCTCTCTGGCCTAGAGAGCTGTGATGTTTCATCGCCAATTTCCTGAGCTTCATATCTCTGCTTAATCGATAGCTAACATATATAAATAGAACGGAATATCTTACAAGACAGTCAATCGCATTAAGAGAGTGATTGATTTTAATGTTCCATTTTATAAGGATAATTTAAAATATATATTCGATTAAATGCAGAGGGCTATTACTAATATCATTAAGTTCATACACGCTGATGAGGCAGTATTCACGTTTAATACCTTCATATCAAGGTCTTGGTATAAAAGATATAGCAATATTGAATTATATGACTAAAAGGTCAAGGTGTAAACTCATGCTATTCTCGGTGGAATAAGTGAAGATAGTGGCCTCGAGACTTATGTTATCCACCCTCGCTCAATAAAGACCGAATAATACATAAAGTTCTTGCAATAACTCAGAGATAAATACGGCGACTAAGAGATTATTCTCTTTGTAGATAACATATCTGTCCATAAAACTAAAGACACAAGGAAGAAATATGAACGGCTAAACATAACACCTGTATTTAATTTTCCCTACAGTCCTCAGTTCAATGGAATTGAATTATATTGGGGGTT
>ARYC01007216.1:0-25549 GCA_000711775.1 Oxytricha trifallax
GAGGTGACCTGGAATTAACCAAATCCACTAATTTTGGGCTCCTGAACAAGAGTGTGACACCGGAACACCAGATATATAGTCATTTTCAAAAGTTATAGGGGGGTCAATTTGTCCATTTTTGCCCTTTTTCAAAATCTGTCCTGGGCCGAAACCTTCCCCGCCAACGTGCAGTCCCGAATTCATACTTCCTAAAAACTCCCGAATATACCGATCCTGGTCATTTAGACCTCCCTGAACACGAATATCGAATGAGAATCGATATATCTTTAAATCGCGCAAAGATATGAGCAAAATGAGCTATTTTTAGATATTTGCTTATATAACCCTTAACTCTTCATTTTTTGGTTTTTGAGGTCCTCAAAAGAGGGTCAAGGAAATTCCAGAGGTGACCTGGAATTAACCAAATCCACTAAATTTGGGCTCCTGAACAAGAGTGTGACAGCGGAACACCAGATATATAGTCATTTTCAAAAGTTATAGGGGGGTCAATTTGTCCATTTTTGCCCTTTTTCAAAATCTGTCCTGGGCCGAACCCTTCCCCGCCAACGTGCAGTCCCGAATTCATACTTCCTAAACACTGTGAGCTTGTAAGCTAATATTCTTCTAAAATCAACCAATTCAAGGGTCATTTTTCAAAAATCTGTTTTTTAAGTAAAATTCTTATAGAGTACCTTAATACCCATTTATGATAATTATTAATTAGAGTAGAAATTATAAGGCTTTAATCATTAAAAATCACTAAATATTAAACTTATATTAGTTTTAATATAATTCTCTATAGAGAATTTAAATCAACATTAAATTTATAACGTTTTAAGATATGAATTTAAAATTTTAATATATATATATAATATCATTTTTAATTAAGAATTATCATAAAATGGGTATTATAGCACTCTATAATACTTTTACTTAAAAACAGATTTTTGAAAAATGACCCTTGAAGTGATTGATTTTAGAAGAATATGAGCTTATAAGCCGACACTTATGAGCTTGTGGGCTCAAGGAAGGTAGTCATAATATCTTGGGTTTATTGGAAATCAGCCTCTTGAGATATAGCTAAATTAAATGTCCTAATAAGGCCCTTACCTAATACATTCTTAATTGTCTTAATTCATCTCAAGACCTTTATATTCATATATGTATATTTCAAATTAATTTCGATTTTTTTTCATCAAATTTAAGATTACTTGTTTTATTTAAAATTTTAATTTTCTTAACTTTACATTTTGTTAACCTTTATTAGCATTTGTGAGTCGACATTACCCTATATTTTTTTTCATGTGTTTTTATTATTTTACTTGTAATATTAAATTCTATTATTCTCGCTTCAGGAATGCAATTGGGGGCTACCTTTAATAGTTAAGCCAATCTTTGTTTTCCAATAATCTATCTAACAACAAGTACCATTTATTATAGTTTTTCAGAATGCTAACTGCAACAAATGTTAATTTAATTATTTTATATAAATTTTATTTCCCAATTCAAATTTATCCCTACAATATTTATACAAGTTTTAGATCTTCCTTTATTATAACCTTCTATAATTAATGAATTATCTTATATAGCTAATTGTCGCTTTTTAAATGAAAATTATTCCATTTTCTTTTCAACAGTTATATCGTTAAATATGACTAATATTACAAATTATAAATTAAATTTTAGATATCATTTCATATCTCTTTTAATATATATTTTTTAGTTTTTTTTATTTTTATCTAAATATTTAATTATTTTGATTATAAAGTCTTTTAATTTGAATTTTTATATTATTCCATTTAAATAGATTTGAGAGAACTATTTTAACATTCTGCCTGGTGTCGTTTTGGGGTTTGCGACTAGCAATTTACATATTTTTGAGGCATCCTGGCAAAGAAGACTTTAGATATGCCGATATGAGAAGAGGATGGGAAGCTAAGGGCAAATGCTATTATTGTATAAACCCAAATCGCTATAAATATAATCAAAAGCTCTATATTAGAAAATGTATGATTATTAAATAATAATCATTAAATTTAAATATATTTGAATAATTAAAGATATATTTTTTTAATGTACATTGTTAGTTAATAGTCAAGAATTATTTTTTATTGAGATAGCTATATTAAAAGTGATTGTTTAATTTTTAATATTTATCTTAGCTATTTTACCAAAATAAATTCTCAATTAATAACTCAGTCAAATTATCACTTTAAGGGTTTATATAAAAAATAATAAGCAATTATATAAATTTTAGTAAATTAGCAATCTATAATTTAGTTTTAAATCATTTTAAGTATACTATTTCGCAGCTTTTACCTTTGTATTCATGATGCAGGCTCTGTTTTCACTCATTGTTGGAAGTTCAGCTTTATTCGTGAGCATCTGGAGTGGAGATCAGTTCTTTCCATTAGATATTAACATTAATAATGTATTAACTTATCATCAAATCTATTCCTTGAATTTGCAGATTTATTAGCTTATGTTTTCAATCTATCATTAAAATTTAGATGCAATTGGAGCATTTGTTTGGCTATTTGGATTTGTATTTGAACTAGTCGCAGACAGATAAATGAAATAATTCCGTGAAGACCCATCTAACAGAGGAAAACTTATTAAAGTTGGACTTTGGAGGTACTCTAGACATCCAAACTACTTCGGAGAAGCTGTCCTTTGGTGGGGCATATACCTAATTGCGTGTTCATCTTATGTACATAAATTAATAAATTGAAATGCAGAATAACTATTCCTTTACGAGATAACTTTTCAAGCTAATTATCTCCTGGCTATATTCTCTTATTAAAGTTAAATATCAAAAGATTTGTGAAATAATTTGCGTGTTCAGTTGAATACGGATGGATAACCTTCTTTTCAGCTGGCTTTATAACCTTCCTCTTGCGCTTTGTATCAGGAGTCCCCCTCCTTGAGGAAAAGTATAAAAACAGGCCAGACTTCTAAGTCTACATGAAGGAGACTAACATTTTTGTGCCCTGGTTCGTTAGGAAAGTACCTGAAGAAGAGAGACAACGAATTCTAAAAGGCAGTCAATTATTTTTATTTGAAATAACTATATAGAAAGAAATTATGAATATTTATATAAGATTTTGTTGATATAATTACTTTAAATAATCATCCCATAAAGAAGGATTAATCAAGATTGAACCATGAACTATATTCAAATATATAAGCATTAACTAATTTTATATAAGTCACATTATAGACAATCGAATAAATTTAGTATTTCTAAGTATTTTTATTTTATCTAAATTTGCTACTTTTTATATCAACCGATCAATTTGCAGTCTTTTTAGAAATCAAATTAATTTCATTGAAATATATTTAAACTGAAGTAACATCATTGCTTTAAATTTAATTCAATATTTTTTCAATGTTATGAAATTATTTTTTTTTCATAAGTATTATTCATTAGTAATAAGTCATTACTTTCCAACTATTTTTAAAATAAATTTTACAATAGGTGTGTTTACATTTTCTTAAGAATCTTTGGCCCACATATAATCTACATGGTTATAATTTTCAATTTTCAATTTTTACTATTTCAAATATTCTTGAAATTTCTTAATCATTTTATATAATTAATTATATTAGTATTAAATAACATTCCTATAAATCCAAATAAATATATTAAATTAAATGGAGTTAATAAAAAATAATAATCATTGTTTTAGCTGGTAGTAATGTCATTCAATGTTGTAAGCAGATTATGGAAGTATGTTTTATCAATCATATCATCTCTTTTACCATGCAAAAAATAACATGTCAACATTTAAAGTCTACATTTTAGCACTGTTGCATCGTATAGTATCTTTTTATGTTAAATTTAATCAAATTCAAAAAATTATAATAGAAATTCAATTAAATTACTAAATTAATATACCAATTTATTTATTAAGAGTGGCGGTTTAGTCTAATTATAAGCTCTTAAATTGTCAGATCTCCCACAATCATACTTAGCCAGTTTTCCACTGAATGTCATCTACCCCCAATCAAAACCCAAAACCCTTAATAAGTGAGGTTATAAGTGCTTTAATTTGTAGGGTATAGTTGGGGTCTTATTGGGGTTAGTATAGAAATTAGGTCAAATTGCAAAATGAGAGATAGAAGTTAGCGATATTTAGGGTCTATTTATGATGAGAGATATTCAAAATTACTACTTAAGCTTAGGTATGGTGCATGTATTAATAATATTCTAAGTCAAACCAGTTATGAATAATGCAGCTATAGCAATTCTCTTGCGCAAGAGTGCCTCAACAGTTAGGTATCAATGCTTGTTAGCTGTTTAGCATTATAATTAATGCACTTGAGAGCATCCTGCAAGAAAATAAAAGTTCTCACAGCATCATATTGACTACCTCTGCTACTCGAAGGCTTTAAAGTATTGGACCCACTTTCCACTAGACTAGCGAACTGTGATGTTTCATCGCAAGTTTCCTGACATGCGTATCTCTCCTTAAACTATAGCCAACATTTATAGAAGAAATGGTATTACTTTCAAGACTGTCAACAGAGTGAAGAGAGTGATTGATTTTACAGTGCCATTTTATAGTAATAATTTAAACTATATCTATATATATATGATTAAATGCAGAGGGCTATTGATAATAACATCAAGTTCATACACGCTGATGAAGCTGTATTCACCTTCAACACCTTTATTAACAAGTCCTGGTACAAGAAGTTTGATAATATAGAAGATTATGACTAGAAAGTGAAGGTTGTCACCCTTGCAATTTTAGCTGGTATTAGCGAAGATTCAGGCTTAGAAACTTATGTCATTCACCCTCGCTCTATTAAGCGAGAGTAGTATATAGAGTTCCTACATAAGCTCAGAGAGAAGTATAGCATTCAAGAGATCATCCTGCTTGTTGATAACCTTTCAGTTCATTAGACTAAACATAACTCCTGTTTACAATTTTCCTTATAGCCCATAATTCAATGGAATTGAATTCTACTGGAGTTAAATCAAGACTCATTACAAGAAGCTGCAATATCTTCTTATGCATGACTTGCCCTTCGATACAGCAGACATAATTCAAAGGAGCTGTAAGAGAGTTAGCGTAGATAAGACAACAATTTGTGCGAAAGAGGGAAGAATGAACGTTTATAAACAAGTTTTAAATTTAAACGAATGAATATATTCACATATTAAATTGACTCATAAATGGGTTTGGCTTCTCTTTCTTCTCCTCTTCTTAATGCTTGCTTGGGCCCATATTTCTTCTCTTAGTGCCAGCTCCTGCATCTTTGTTCATTTCATTTGGCTTTTAAGCTTCTTTATAAAGTCTCTTGCTCACTTAATGAATAGCCTATGACTTTCTCTCTCTCTGTGAACCTTAGCATGCTCTTTCATTAGGAATATAACAGTTCCAGGTTTCCCTAAAAATTATGAATCAAAGCTTATTAGAGAGGTAAGGATGCTTCTTTAGCTCTTCAAGCCAAGCCTCGCTTATAAGTATGCCTTGCTTCTTAAAATCTTCTGGAGAAATAGAGTAGAGAATCTTGTGAGCTTCTTCAATGATCTCTCTGAGATAACTCTCACTTAAAGTGGCAAGAACACCAATGAAGAAACTTCTTTCTGGAAACTTGTTAGAGAGATGTTTCTTGGTAGTAAGATGAATCACCAACTCTTCATCTTTCATTGCATCCTCATAGAGATTGATGACAGAAACTTTTGGGTAGTTTGGAATCTCTATCAACTTAATCTCAATGTTTTTAAAGGCTTTCTTCTTATTACATAGAATAGCTTTTAAGAATGATATTTTGGTACCTTCCATGGCTAGAGGGAATAAACCAACAATAATATCTATTAATATATACATTGTATTATTACCATGTTGAGTGAGATATCGATAAAGATTTTCTTTGCTTCTAAATCTTGAGATAATTTCATGAGCCTCAACCCTCTATATTACAGTACTAATAGATTCCATCTTTGTTCCTTTTCCTGTTAATGAATTTCTAACTTTAACTTATAAACTTCTTAATCCTACTGTTTAAAAGGTTACTATTAAATATGGGCATCTTATAAGAGGTCAACCTGATAAAGATACGTGGAGAAAGTTGGCGGAAGCTGTTGCAAACTTCAGAGATGGATCTTCATTTTTATCAATTTAGTTCCATTAAATTAATCCTATATTTGTTTAAATTTAGTTAGTACTGGTAATAAATCCGCTTAATTTTAATTATTACCATTTAATAGTACCATATTAATTAGTACTTTGTTATAATCGAATAAAGTTTTAATGAAAAAGTTCTAAACAGGTTCAAAACCTAATTGGTACCAGTAATATCCTAAATTTTTCTAAGTTGGTTAGCTAAAATTTTTGAAAAATAAATGAAAATATGCTTAATAAAGATTTTGAATATAATGGACTAAAAAGCAATTAAGACAAGTAAAAATATATAAGGGCATTAATGAGAATTAGTTATTCTAAGATAAGATATCTGTATGAGTTATTTATTAATAAGCCCAAGATATTTTGACTCTCTTCAAAAGTCTTATATCTGCAAAATTGAGACTTAAATAACTCAAAATATTTTGAACATGGCCTCCTCGAATTTCCAAAGACTTATAAGCCCTTTCTTAAATCAAGCTTATAAGCCTTCATTTATACACTATTTAGGTTATATCTTAATTAAAATTATGATTATTTATTAAACTATATTATTTTTAACTAAAATATTTAAAAAAGTTAATGATAATTAAATTTCTCTAAGAGAATTCATTTATTAGTAGTCCATATTTAATTTATAGTAATTAATTAAATCTCTATTTTTATTGAATTAATTAAGATTATCAAGTAAAAGGGACTTTAGAAGAGAGCTTATAAGCTCTAATTAAGAATGGCTTATAAGCCGTTTGAGGCTCGAGCTTGACGATATTGCATCGTCCTGATCTGATTTATTAACAAAATTGAAGATATAAGTATAAACATGGAAGTCAGAATATCTTGGGGAGATTCATTAACAGACTCTCCAGATATAGTAAAAACAATTAGCAGTGTCGATGCAAGTGCTCATATATTCTTAATTCTGTTTATTGCTCTATCGACCATTATATACAGATTCTTAATTACATTTTAAATTTCATTTATTTTTCAAAAATTATAGCTTACCAATATTAAAATATTAAGCATGAAAGTAGAAAATTTATAATTGTAAACTTAGTATAAATATAAGATGTCTAACACTTCAAAATAACCATTACCGCTGCAGGTTAAACTCATGCTAAACTATACTTTTGCTAGGGATGTTATTACTCATTAATAATAATAATTTAAATTTGAATATAAACATGGCGGCTTGCGTAAATCGTAAGGCAGTTTCTCTTGGAACAGGTTAATAATTGCTTAACTTTGGCTCCTCCAAGAAACCAGAAGTAATTTATATTGAAAAGGAGGTAGAGCTAAGAGCTCTAGAGTTTGAAGCTGAAGTCTTTAGTTTAAGTTTAAAACAAGAAGTAGAGTGCAGATAGGAGTTTAAGCATTAGTTGAATTGGTTGAGGAAGATAAGGAACAGCAACCAATAGAAAAAATAAAAATTTTTTAATGTGAAGACTGCGAAAATTTTTTATCAAATGAGTCTAGTTTGAAGAGGCACATCAAAGAGGTACACTCTGGTAGAGCTAAGATCTTCTTTAAGCTTGATAAAGTAGATGGTAGATATTAGTGCACAGCATGCATGAAGTCTTATACTCACTCAGCCAAAGTAAAGAGGCATATGCAAAAGCATCATTTAAGCGAATACCTGATTAAAGATGAGGAAACTTAAATTCTTGTTACTGCTAAAAGAAAAAATAACTCTATTAAGTCATAAAAGGAACAGTAGGAAAGACTTAAGAGATAGAAGCGATTGGAGTCAATGAACCAATCAGCAAATGTTATGTTTATAGCATGCTAATAAGAGAGAGCAATTATAAGGACCCAAAACATATAAAATTTTGATACTCTAATTTATCAATAATCTTGACAGTAGTTAAAGTTAAAGTTGTATAAAATTTATCTATGAAAATGAACGAGAGACAACCTTTTTAAAGGTTGTCTCTTGACTCATAATATTGAAATTTTGTCTCTTTATTATTATTAAAGCTATTAATACTGATATTTCAGTATGCAATTATTATTAGCTAATTAAAGTTTGATTTAATTTAAAGATATTCTCTACCAATATATTTAATTCCTTAAGGATATATATAAATTCATATGGATTTTTAGGGTGCCTTTTAATGATCCTTTAATCATATTAATGGACATAATATTGTTGAAATTAAAAAATAGATCATTAATCTAAATCAATTTGGATTTGCGCTAATTCCATTTAGATTGTTAAAGTTTAATTATGAAATATTAATGTATTTTAAAATTATTATCGAGAGCCAACCTTTTAAAACGTTGTCTCGAGATATAACGTTTAAAAAGTTTGTCTCTTGAATAATATCACAAAGATCATTTATGATATTAAAGTGTGATATTTAATTATTTATTTATAATTATTTATTAAAAATGGAAAGGTGAAGGTACACTATAAGCATTTTCATTAGCTCCTTATATTAAGAATTTAACTGATATGGCTATTTATAAATGTATATACCTGTATTAAAAGCAATCGACATAAGCAGCTGTATTGATAACTATATGAATATTGACGTACCTAGCAATGTAAAATTCATAGTTGTTGATGAATATGCTTACAAGGTATATCCAGTCAAGTATCTCATTAAGAACGAGCAATATTAATATGAGTTTCAAATGAATACATAGTACTGAGAGAGGCTTAGAAAAGATAATGCAAGAACTTAGCTAAGCTCGACGGAGTTATACTTGGTCATGGTTTATTGCTTTGAAACTCAAGAAGTTTGAAATGACTCTAAGAGAATATCTCTACCATAATAGGTATCCTGATGATTTTAATGAGATACTTACAGAAATGACTAAGGGTGTAAAAGAGCACCATGATCTAGGGTATGTTCATAGAGAATTGAAGCTAGAAAATGTAAAGCTCAATCTATGCACTTTAGAAGTAGTAGACAAAGATTTCATTAGAGCAATAAGACAAGAGATAGTGACTTTAGCTAAGGTTTTAGTCACTCCTAGTTACTTCCCAATAAGAGAGAAATGGAAATGGCTCTGTATAATGGGATGTTGGGTGATAGCTGCAATTATCTTAGAGTGCGATATGGAAAGTATGTCATACTTTGGAACAAAACATGAGAAATAATCAATAAGTTTGGCTAATTAACATATTAAACAAAATGAAATCTGCAATGAGATTAAGAAAATAGTTGAGATTGTCATCGTAAAAGCTCAAGCATATACAAGATAATCATTAGATGGTATACTGAACAACTATAGACTGCTAGATTCAAGAGGTATAACAAAGATAAGCAGATAAAAAAATTTTGAATTAAGTACACTAATACTCATTAAATATTGATTAAATTCACATAAAACCTACGTTTTCTCTTTAACCCCAATAAGACCCCAACAATACCATACAATCAAGTCACTAAAATTTCTAATTAAGGGGTTTTGGGGTATTGACTGGATATAAATAGAAATGTTATATCGGTAATATTTTATAGGAAGCTAGTAAATTTAAAATATGAAGTAGAATATTACGTAGAATTTTAATTCTTTATTTAAAATAAGTAAGAGTAATGTGTTTATCAACATATCAATAAAAACAAGATTTTCTAATTTCTTTTCAATATAACAGCTTGAAATTATGACCAATAACTTTTTACAGTTAAAATTAATTTATGTTAAATAAACATTAGTATTAAATATTAAATCAAATTTAAAGCAAAATTATGATTTAGTTTTATTAAAAAAAAGTAAATTGAGTATAACATATTTTATTATTTTATATATTCCTTGACAAAATCCTTTGCACATTATTTATTTATCTTAAACTATTAATAGGTGTTAATAAGATTAATAAGATTTTTATATAAAATAACAGGCATTACTAATGGAAAATCCACCTATTCAATAAATATTATAAATAAATAATTAATTATTATATTTATCAAACTAAATGATATTAAATTTATTGAAAAATTTAGTTTTGTTATCAGTTTTTTAAAAATTAACTTATGCTTTAGCAAAATGTATAATCGATTATTATTACATTATACTTGTTTACATTAATAGAAATAATAAAAATATTATAGATTGAGTTCAGTGATATAGATTCTTTACTGGTCATAGTACCTGTATTTTTATGCTATATCTTACTATTCATAGTTGCTTAAATAAAAAAAGACAACTCAATTATAGACACAGCTTGGGGGCTAATTTTCATTTTGCCCAATTTTCTTGTTCTGCTTTTAAAAGATCACTGGCTAGAGAAAATCAAAAATTTACTTTATATTTAAGTTTTATGGTATTATTGGGAGTAGTTTTAAATTAATTGTCGTAAATAAAATTATATTCATGAGGGAATAAATTAAAAATAGAGAAAACTTTATTGACGTTCTTCCTAGTATCATTTTGGGGTCTTCGTCTTTCAATTTATATATTCTTGAGGCGCACAGGCAAGGAGGACTTTAGATATGCAGAATTGAGAGAGAGATGGGAAGCTAAGGGCAAATGCTATTATTGTGTAAACCCCAATAATAAAATTTAATAAACAGACATTTAATTAAGTAATTACTTGAAAATATATATTTGCCAAAAGCTGTAAATAAAATCAAATAGAGAAATGTTTACATGAATATCTATCTATCTATATAGATAAATACATAATCATAATTAATAATATTTAAACATGTCAAATTTTAGAACAAAAATTAAAAAACTGTGAAAGTTTCAAAATAAGTATTAACTTCTATTAATTATTTAATAAAATTAATATTATTTAAAAAAATGTATTTTCAGATATTATTTGCATGTAAATTGAATAGCAAAAAGAGGAAAATCTTTGTTCCTCTCTAAAAATAATTATTTCAGAGTAAACGAGAAAAAATAAAACACAAATTATTTGTATGTTTTAAGTAGTGAATAAAATTGATTTAATAATTAATTCGTTTTCAATATCTCTAAAATACGAAAAATTGAATGCTAAATATTCTAAAAACTAATAATAAAATTAATAATTTTTGTATAATCTAGTTATTGAATTCCAAATATATCGAATAATTATTTACAGTTTTACTAAGGCCTCTAATTATTATTTTCTTGAAATATTTATTCAGGAATTCCTTTCATTAAATACTCTTTGGTTTTATATCAAATAATTTTAATTTTTGATTGGAAAAAAAGATTGGATTTTATACTTCCTAAATGAAATAAATTATATAATCATTATACTATTTCGCTACCTTTATCTTTGTATTTATGATGCAAGCTTTCTTCTCACTCGTAGTTGGAAGTTCAGCACTATACATAAGCCTTTGGAGTGGAGATCAGTTCTCTATATTAGATGTATAAATAAAATTTCTTATATAATTGATAGACTATGTTACATTTAAAGATAGCATTTCCATACTATAATTACCAAAGCAATAGGATTAAAATTTAAGATGCAATTGGAGCATTTGTTTGGCTGTTTGGATTTGTATTTGAACTAGTCGCAGACAGATAAATGAAATAATTCCGTGAAGACCCATCCAACAGAGGAAAACTAATTAAAGTTGGACTTTGGAGGTACTCTAGACATCCAAACTACTTCGGAGAAGCTGTCCTTTGGTGGGGTATATACTTAATTGCATGTTCAGTTGAATACGGATGGATAACCTTCTTCTCAGCTGGCTTTATTACTTTCCTCCTGCGCTTCGTATCAGGAGTCCCCCTCTTAGAAGAAAAGTATAAAAACAGACCTGACTTCTAAATCTACATGAAGGAGACCAACATTTTTGTCCCCTGGTTTGTTCGGAAAGTGTCTGAGGAAGAAAGATAAACAATTTTTAAAGGCAGTCAATAATTTTTTCATAAAAATGGTATAATTAATAAGTTAAATTTTTAAGGTAGAAATCTAAATTAATTTGATGTTGTAAGGGAGGATGAGTATTGTAATCAAAATTAGAATACAACAAATTTAGAATTAATCAAGATAAAGCCTAAATTAAGTGCTTGAGATATATAAAATCATTGGCGATCTGTAAAAATTGCTTGTTTAAATAGACATTTGATTTAATTTAACAAGATCTTTTTAATAATTCATCTTTTTTGCTTCTTTAATAATATACAACTAAGAAATTTCATAAAATAAAATTATAATATTATTGTTTAATAAATCTGACATTCACAACCTCAAACCCCTTAATGAGTTTTAGATGTGTTTTGATTGATATAAGTAATGTTGGGGATTTGGGTATATTTGAGTGAGAAAGACACTTTTAATGTTGATTTAAAAAAATAAAGAATTTTTTTACGCGTATTCTATGTGTGAGGATGTTTTGATATATGTCTTAGAATTTTATTAGGAAATGTTTAATTTAATAGCATTTCTTTCAATGCTTTTCAACTTTTCATATCAATTTTATTGATAAGTTTTGAGAAATTAAACATTTATTCATTAATTATATTTGAAATTTAAGCAAAAACCTTTTTGAAAAATTTAGATTAAATCATTAATTACTTTTCCTTATAAAATAGGAGCCGACAAATTGTTATCATTGCTTATTTTTACAGATTTAATAAAATTTTCTGGCATAAATACATAAAATATTTAAATATTGAAGAATTGAGAGGTTTTTAGATAAAAATTTATCAAATTTAACCCATTAGTTAAAATGAGCAGAAATTTATTTCAATCTTAAAATAAATATATCCTGAATCACTTTTAGATAAAGTACCTATTAAATATAGGTATCTTATAGGAGGTCAATTTAAATGTATTGTATGGAAAAGCTATTGGAGTTGGAAACAAGTTTTAGATATGTATTTGCATTTTTAACAGTAAGTTCCATTAAAATAGCACGAATCATTAATTTAATTAGGAGGACTTCATTATATAGTTTGAATTATATTAGGAGCTAATGATTAAGTTCAAAACAATATAAGGGGCACTTAATTTAAAATTAAAATATTAATAGTATTACTAATAAAGTTGCAACTTAATTTGAAGGAACTCCTAATATAACAAAACTATATTGGGAGTATATATATTATAAAAATAAGAAACTCAAATAATGATTTTTAATTTTCGAGGAAATTTCACTATTTGATAATACTATAAGTACTACATCGAAATTTGAAGACCAAATACAACTTCTTAAGTAATAATTGATAAAATAAAATTTATAAGTGTCCATAGTCGTAAACTTGATTCACATAAATTTACTGACACAAAAAATAAAAATACAATGAAATTAATAAACAAACTTGCAATTAACCTAAAAACTCTAATTTCTAATCCCAACATTACCCATTTTTATAAAACACATATAAAACTCAGTAAAGGGTTTTGGGGTTTTGTTTACAGGATTTTATTTTGTCAGTGTTATTTTCAATTTTAACAATTTGTCTGGCTTATTCAATAAATTTAATATAAAAATTCATTACTTGTTTATTAGTTCAGATATAAATTTTACTATTGGTACGTTAACATTTTCTTGAGAATCTTTCGCCCACATATAATCAACATGATTATAATCTTCAATTTTTCTTATTTCCAAAATTCTTGGGATTTCCTTATCATTTTTTATAACTTAATTTATAATTCTATTAATACAAATTATATATCTAATTCAAACAAAATAAAAGCTTAAATAAAATAATTATCATTATTATTGTTAGAAGTGCTACTATTAAGTGTTGTTAGAAGTTTGTGGAAATCAGTTTTATCAATCATATCATCTCGTGAGCCATATAACAAAAGCATGTCAATATCTTTTAGTATGTCTTTTAATACTGAATCATCATAGAGTATATATTTATGAATTATTCTATATATTTTTAAATTAATTAAATGAGTTATAGAGTGGTGGCTTTGTCTGATTATAAGCTCTTAAATTGCCAGATCTCCCTCGATCATACTTTGCCAGTTTCCCACTGAATATCATCTACCCCCAATGAGCCATATTCGAAGTAGATGTGCCCCCTACATCATTAAATGACATCATGGGTAGTTGAACTAAATCTACGTGAATTCTATCGTCATATCCCACTATTAGCTGTACAAAATGCCATACTGTTCGAGGTATAAAGTGAGTCAAGTAGCCGCCTATTTTACCAATACTGGGAACATACAATATAGTATTATTATTATCTTTAGAATAAAAACAAAATCTATAACATAATTTTCATGAATAAACAAAATAGATAGAACTAATTTTATGCGAATAAATAAGCATTTATATTTAAATTTTTAATTGTATCAGAAATTGTCCTCATAATATTTGTCAAATCAGTATATTAAGCAGTTTTAACCAAGAAACTTTTCATATGTTGAACATAGAGCACTGGTGCCACTCCCACAAAAGCCTTGAATTTACTATGAATTTCTTAATTTTCTATGTTTGATAAGAACCATTGTGTGGTACCTTAGGAATGGCCAACATATATAACTTATGAAGCACCAGTTTTAGTCAATATATAATCTAAATTGCTTGGCAGATCATATTAAGCTATTTAATCCAATGTGAAATCCCAAAATTATTCATCATCTGTTGTGTATTTTTCATGTTAATTCGAATAAACTGTGCCCTTAATAATAATTTATACATAATTGATAATTTTGTTTGGGGGGGCTTTACATGAAATATTTTTAATTATGCCCCTAGTATTTGTAATCCAAACATCAAAACCCTAGTCTACAAGTTAAAAAGGCAAGCATGATTCTTTGTTATTAAAGAACCAAGTACCTCCATCATCTATCAGGCCATGCTGCATGTAAATTGGATATTATTGTTTTTATACTACGCTATTGTTAATAACTATTATCTTTGCATTTTGAATGATAGAATGTGTATCAAATAACTTATACGAATATAAAGTTAATAGCAATATCAGTTTAACTTTTAAGTGAGGGTATTCGAAATGCTGTCAGTATATATCCATCTGGCGTGTGAATTTTATGCTCTTCATAGACATAGCCTCTGTTCTCAACCTATTCTCTGATCGACCATCCAAATGCCTCTGGGTATTCATTTGTTGGATTTAATAATTTATATAATAACCATACATTATTATTTTTGCTTTTTAAACGTTTTTATCTAAAAATATATTTACCATTTGGATGGGTCATATCTTGAAGAAACCCACATATCAATTTATATCCAACTTTATTTAATTGTAGCACATATTTAGGGTCTTAAAAACAGGATATCAAGTAATTTGCTATCATGAAAAAAGCAGTGCCAAATAGACTTTTCTAAACCATTTTGTAATAGCTGTATTTTATAATTTAAATCTTACAATTTATTTACAAGAAATTGAGATAAAATTAAAAATACTACAAGTCCTATTACTACTATTAAATTATAATTATGTTGATTGATTAAAGTTATCTATTCTAATATTTCATTATATTTTAACACATTAATTAAATAGCACAATTGAAATAGAAGGAAAAACTAATAATAACTAATAAATTCACATATTTATTATATTTCACATTCTCATGAATTAGCTAGCTGAAGTGGTCGGTGTGATATTTCTACCAAATGATGTTGGCCCACTTATACCATAAGCCACCCTGACTCTATTCCCTGTCTCTGCAGTAGTACAATTTTTTATTATTATTATTCTGTTTATAGTTTCTTTTAATAATTTATAATATTTGTAGCACCTGGTTTTTGATTGGCAGCAGCAAGCTCTTCTTATTTTTTTCTTAGTTTCTCCTAGTAGTCAGTTTAGACGTGGTCCCAGTTCTAGATCTATCTCAAGCTTTGCTCCCTAAGTTCTCTTAGATACTGTGAGGAAGTCAGTGTTGTCTTGAGTTGAGGCTGATTCAAAATTTGCATCATTTTTATGCGTTGCTCATCTCTTTTGTAAACTCCTTATTATAAGAATTGGATAAAATAACATTGAATTGGGTATCTAATCAGTAAATTATAAAAGTTAATAAATGTATTATGATAGTTTGTGAAAATATATTGATATTAAAAACTGAGATTGATGGCAGGTAAGTATTATGTATTTACTGAGCTTACTCATATGAAATAGATTAATCATATTATCCACCCCTTGTGGGTGTATAAGAATTTGGTGGGATGTTTTATTGCTACTGACTGAGTGGAGAAACTGACCTTCTATTTTAGGAAAGATTATCGTATTGTTGCTGATGTCTTGATTGGCTTGCTAGCTCGTATTTCTCTAGGGATTTTTGCATTGAACCCACTGTGTCTGGTAACCCTCCTAGCTGTGAGATTAGATTAATTTAAATTGTGTGTAAAAATAATTATAAATTACTACTATAATTCTAGCAGTAACATTTAACGATTTATAAAGACCCTATTAATTTAGCTTTGTCCTTTTTGTTGTTAATGTTATTGCTAATGCATGTTTGGAATCTATTACTGCTGCTATGCATAATTCTAGTTTGCGAATTATTGAGATCTGGATGTTCTGGCATCTTACTAGAAATCATAAAAAGCTGCAGCTGATTTCGTTGGGGATTCCCTTGATGTTAAATTTTATTATCCTAGGTAACCAAGTTGTTACTGAGATTGAATTTGGCTCATTTAGTTTTACATATCTCTGAAATTCAAGGGGTCATTGTTTCTTCTGTCGTTCATGAGTAGACCATTTGAATTTACATGTGGGTCAGTGTAAATTGCTCTTTGCTTCTCAGTTTATGTTGGCATTAAATTCTTCAGATTTGCAACTAATTACTGATAAAAATCAAAAATTTTCATTTAGTTGTTATATCTTCAAAATTCCTTCATATCTTTGTATACTATCTATATAAATAATAGAATTTTGCAGAGGGATTTTAATTAGAGAGATTAAAAGCTGGCTAAGAATTAAGTCCAACGCCATTATGTGATTAATGATTCATTTATGCATAGTTTTCTTATGTATAAAGTGGTGAAGCAGACCTTGATCTCTGAAGGTATCAGACTGAGATCTACGAACTGGTGAGGGTGTGCGGTCTTTTGGTGTTCTCTAAGCATTCTTTGCGATATATCTAAAACAAAAGAATTTAACAATACACTTTCACTTACTCTGATTCAAATCTTTGAAGATATTCTTCGAATGCGTTTCTATCGCCAAGAGAATCCACTGTTTAAGTGACAACTCCCTTCAAAAAGGTGTCTACTTAATCTATATCAAATTAAAAAATTAGAGGACAATTAATATGAATAATTATTTCAAAGAACTTCAAGAATCAAAGAAGTCAAACTATTTCTAACTTACTTTAATTTGATGTTTAGATATACATGTCAGGTGGGGCTTACTAGAAACCTGGAGTCATATATTGATTAAATCCTGGTGATGGATACTAAGGCATAGATTGGTTGATATGTTGAGGAGGGAATTATTGATATTATTGTGGTACTCCGTATGGTAATGGTGCTTGATTCAGTTAGTAATTATATTTTATTTATAAAATAAATTATGATAAATAATTATACTGAATAAAATAAAATATTGATTCGTATAGTATTGTGGTTGTTAAACTTGAGGTTGTTAGTTTACTGCATTCAAATATGGATTGTAATTCTAATTGATTTATTGTTAAAATAATCAATGAATTCAAAAATATTACTTACACTCTTACATAACAATTATAAATTCTACAATACTAATTGGGAATCGTATTTTAAGGGATGCCAGTATAGAGACCTACTCCTCCAAAGTTTGGTGCTGAGTATGGAGGTGGAGGGTAGCCCTAATATTACTATTGAGGATATTATTAATAAGCAGGAGGTTAATTGGAATATTGTGAAGCTCCACCGTAGTACATGCTTGCCATTTTAATTTATAATTTAAAAATTAACTTCTCAATTTTGGACTTAAGTTCTTTTTATTCGATTGAGAATGAAAAAATATTCAGAAAACATGTAATTACTTATTAAATAAATCAATAAATCGACTATATGTCTTTGCTAAATTAAATACGATAAATATGTTCTATGGATTTTTCTTAAATCAAAGTCCTTTATAATAGTAAACTTCATTGAGCCCTTTTCTAACCTCCCAATTTAGCTCTTTCTCATCTATCATATCAATTTTCATCTTACCAGTAGTGGGGAACATAGCGACACTAGCTGGAAGATTTATCATCAAGGCAAATAAAAATATTGAGATTTCATAGGGTATTTTGAGTGCTGGTGTTCTAGGGGCTCTACCCATTTTATCAACAGCATAGAAAATAAAAGCTGGCGTCATCAAGCAGGAAATGGCTAAAAACACTCTCGAGAATGCTGTCTCTATGATTGCCTTTTTCGCACATGTTTGAGACACTCCAATCTTTTAAGTAAGATTTTCATCTCCAAAGATATCAATTCCCTATTTCATTTCTGCTTACCTCATGCAAAAGGTGTTTAGGAAACTTGCTGTACCTCCAGCTAAAGAAGCCACTAAGGAATTAATTATGATAAGCTTTGGTGAACCAGCAGGAATACGCTTTACAAGAGGACTGAAAAGTTTTCTCAAAGCTAGTGCAGTAGTCACCGAAGACCCTACAGCAGCAGAGTAACCCAATAGCAAATCTGAATTTGTATATTTGCTGGTTGCATTTCTGTTTCCGTAGTTAAGACCAGCGTTGAACGATTGATTAAACCACTACCAGAAAATAGTGTTGACTGTAGAAGGAGGTGAGAGGATCATTCCAAATAAAATTGGTACGTTCACTGGGACAAAGGCGCACATACGCATCATACGAGGAATTTCCTCACCTGTATCCTTTGAAATTGCACTATTTACAGTGCTCTAAGCGCTAAGAAGTTTTTAATAATCTTTCTTGTTCAATCTCAAAGGACTTTGCTTCAAATTTTTATTTAATTATTTTGATATAAAGAATCATTAAATGAATTACTGTTATAGTTTACTCATATTTTTTGAAAATAAATATTTGCTATTATATCTCTAAATTTCTATACTTTTCAACTAAGTTTTAACTATCCTTCAATTACTACGCAGTCACAAAGAAATTTCTGGGATCAGTCTATCTTTAGAGATGCATAAATCTACCCCAAAAAGTAGTCAAATCATTTTACGGTTAGTCGAAAGAGAAAATATAATTATCATTCTCAAGGGCTAATTGAGCTTCATTAATAGGTCGAGACATTTTACTTTTTATATATATAAATATAAATAGATTGATTTTTTAAATAAATTAAAATGGGAAAAATATTAAATGATATTAATGATTAATTATTTATATTAAAAGTTATCCTATTTATAATAATAATAATTAATTTAAAAGATAAAAACTAAAATCTTGATTAAGATATGCATTAATCTAAACTAATAAGTACTTTGTCTTTCTGGATAAAAATCTGCACATTTTTGTTAAAAAGCTTCTGGATATTGGGAATGGAATTTCAAGCTTCAAAATTCTAAGATTTTTTAATAAATAGAGTACATTAAGTGGGTGGGAGTGATATTAAAATTGCAGTTGGATCCTGCCATGATTCCATCAGAATTAATATTACTGTAATTAATTGTATTAGACAACTTTGTAAAGTTATTAAATTATTAATCCTTCTAAGTATTAATTGGAAATAGATTTAGATATAACAATAATACTATATTTAAGACAGTTTTAGATTACAATCCTGACGTCTATGTATGGCTTGGTGACGCGGTCTATCTCGATCGAGGAAACAAGTCTTGTAAGTTTAGTATTAATTAATTCAAAAATATAAACTGTTTTTTAATCTTTCTTAACTATATAACTATATTTTTCAATGAATTTATATTAAGAATCGATATAATTTTTATCCCATATAATTTAGTCAGTTTTTAGAAAATGAGATATGTAAATGTTGAGAAATCTTTCGAGTAAAAGCAAGCTATTTTTGACATTACTTTTAATGATTGGTGTAAGTAAGAAAAACAATAAAGATTCAAATTTGATCACTTCAATTCTATCAGAAATTATAATTGAAAAAAATCTACCAAAAATTACAAAACTTTAAATTATTTAATATGTAGACTATAAATAAATGAAAGAAACTTTTCCTATAATTGGAGTTTGGGATGATCATGACCTTGGACTTGATAATTCAGGGAAAGAATATAAAAATAAATATGTACAAAAGTAAATGTATCTGGACTTTATCCAAGAACCTCAGAATAGCAGCAGAAGAATAGATAATAAGTTGTATGAAGGAGTTTATTAGGATTACTAGGTCATTAATAAAGAACAAAACTTGAAAGTGCATACATTATTTGTTTATTTATAGGTTACATTTGTATCATTTAATTAATAAAATTACTAAAAAGTGCATGTGATTTTACTGGATGTGAGATTCAACATGGAGCCAGATATAGATGTTTTAGGAGTTTCTTAATGGTCCTGGCTCTCTCAAAAACTTGAAGAATCTTATAAAAATGAATCAGATGTAATTCTGATTGGCTCTGGAATCCAGTTCCTAAATTACGATAATTTCTTTTTAAGTGAAGCATGGGATCAACATAGCAGATTGAAGCTGCTCTAACTTTTAATTTCAAATAATTTGGCACATAAAACTATCTTTATGAGTGGAGATGTGCATTACTCTCAATTCTTAAGAACCCCTTGTAAATCAGCGTTTTTAAATCAACATTTTCATGAGTTCTCATCGTCTGGGATGACGCATAACTGCCTGACGAGTGAGTATAATTGCAGGGGCTTGTTGGAGCAAGTTTACACTAATATTTGGAAAGATAGCTCATACTACATGTACTATAATTTTGTGGGGGTGGAAGTTAAACGGATTGATGGAGACTTTATTCAAGTAGATATGTCTATCATTTCAAATATTGTCAAATAATTTAATTTTTCTTTTAAAAAAACCTTCATGCACATTTTTTATAACAGTATTGCTGTTTTAAGTAGATAACATTTATTCTAAGAATAATGGTTCTAAAATGATAAATAAGACAATTTAAATATAATAAGAATAGTTGATTAATGCTCAACACTTATACAACAAAGGCACCATAAATTATTGCCAGCATAGAGTTACTTAAAGGAGAGAGCTCAATTTCTTTCTTACATGGATGAATGCTCCTATATTTATATATAAATCTTAATTTTTTATAAATTTACTAGTTAAAATGGTTCTCAAGATGGTTCATAGACCTTGCAAATGATTAAAAAATGCTATAATTGTTCATAAATCAGATTACATACTGAGTTTCTATATAGGTTGGTATTCTCTAAAATGGTCTCTATAATTAGCTTTTATCATTTGGACTATGCGAAATTTGTTAAGATCTTTATCATTTATTTTGTAAAAGCTCAATTGAAATTGCTTTATAGAAATTATATTACCCTACTTTAATAATGGCAATGAAATAATTCATTTTTTTATATAAAAATTAAAGAATCAATTCATAGTATCAGAAATGATAGACAATTTGAAAAATAATTTAGAAATAATAATATAGAAAACAAAATGAGTATGATAAAGTAAAAATCTAAAAATCACTCGAAGCACCCAACGCAGACTACTCCCCTTATTATCAATGCTAAACTAATATAAAAACTTGCATTTTATGTTATATAAATAATTTAATAATTATAAAACTAATAATATTTTAAGATAATTAAAGGTTTACAACGCAATTGGGACAGTTGGAATAATAATTGGGTGTTAGTGGAGGGTAGCCATAACCCAAGAAATTATTGACACATAAAAAATGAAAAGCAAATTTATAAGTTACTCAATTAATTTATGCATTCAAGGTAGTATTATTGTTAATTTTATCGCAATAATGAGTAAAAACACTCGATCAAAAGGTAACTTGAAAAAGCAAAATACAAATGGATCACAAACATCGACACAGAGCAATAATTATAACAATTCTGCTGCACCCAAACTTACCAATATTTTACACATTATTATATATACATTTATTTAAATGCAAGAGGTTGTACACTATTAAATATCTATATAAGAAATACTATACTCTGGAATTTTGATTTAATTAATTCATTGCAATTTTGGCGATAATAACGCAAATATAATTCAAAATAGCAGTGGCATTGGTAATATTACTAACCAAAATTAAAATTAGAGTGCAATGTCTGGATAAGCAGTGACTATTGAGGTAGACCTGAGAAATAGGCAGTATGATGCCAATAAATCAAATAGCAGTGCAGCATCCAGTGGAAGTGTATTAAATTCAATTATTTGATGTTTATATGCATTGTTTTTATATACCTCCATATTTTTACAAGCGTAACTTAGAAGAATAAACCAGTATATACTTATCAGATTGAATCATCTCCCAAGCTCACTGAGCATTTACCATAAAAAATAATTATGCATATATTTACATATACAAAACATGTATCATAATATATATTCCAAATCTTATCAACAGCAACCCTTGCCAATATTTACTCAATAAAGTTAATCAGTGGTGGTCTAGCAGGTGGATTTGAAATAATTAAATAATTACACAAACAACAACAAGAAATAATCAAATACCAGTGTCACTACTATGGATGCTGGTATTGATCATATACATTCTCTTTTTTAATGATCATGTCATTTTAATTGATATGTATTTAAATTTTGACATTAATAAGAGTAGTGCAAATACGAATTAGATAAACTTCACATAAAAATAGCAGCAGTAATAATAGCAAAATACTATGATGTCCAGTCGCAGTAATTAGAATATCTCGGTTGGCAGCAGTAATAGCCAAAGTAACAACAATTATATATAGAACTAACATCAGTATTATTTAAATATAATATTTATTATACAAGATTTTAATAATCGTAAATAAATTTATTGTAAAAAATAATTTAGATAATAGAGACCGAATAAGAATTCCTCATAAAGTTTAGTTAATGTGAGTTATCAGCCAACCGCAGCTAAAAAATCGCAATAAAAGAGTTCCACCTCTTCAAAGATTATTATTCTTACTTTTGTTTTTGATTATTTTAAAAGAAATTTACTTTACTTTCGTTGTATTTCAATTTAAATGATCACTTTATAAAAGATAGGAAGCGGAGTGAAAAGTTTTACATATTAGTAATAAGTTCAATAAATTCAGAATAAACATTAAAATCAGTAGGTAGTAAGTAACTTCAACTAGAATAACACAGCCGACTTCGGTAGATTTAAAAATTATAGTATTTTGTTTATAATTATTTCCCACAATAATTTTCTAAAAATATATCTTCACTATATAGATAGTCGAATTCAAGTTAAACAAATAACAACCTGAATAAGCAAATATCTTTATTGGACAGTTCCCCGAAGTCTCCACTACAAATTTAAGAATAAAATTCTTTCACTATAAGTTAATAATGTATGCTTTAAAAGAACGAAAGCAGCACAAACAGCTAAGTAGACAATCAAAGCTGTGATTTAACTAGGTAAATAAGTCAGGCCAGTTCCAGGGAGGACAGTGAATTTGTTATGATTAACGGCCCAGATATGATGATAGAGTCTTAATATGATCTTGCCATGAAGTAAAGTCTAAAAGGAGTAGCAAACAATAAGGTCTTAGTTAATCTGTCAAATGATAATATACAAGATGACGTAAATCAGCGAAGTGACTATAAAACGAGTTAAAACGAAGATTTGATGCGTTTAATTCATAATACCAATAAAAATTAGACGACAAAAAGCTAAATTTAGAATCTTTAATAGCAAAGCTAAATTGAGGCATTATAAAGCCAGCATCAATTTTAAACTTCTTAGTAAGTTGCAAAAGGAGTTTCTAATGATTTATAGAAAAGCAGCTATAAAAGTAACCTCAATAGACCTTAGATATTTTCGCCTTAGCCCATTGAGAAAATACAATAAATATAGTTGACATCAGGATAGGGAAATTAAAACTCACAAGTTTATCTACTGAATCATTTATCACCTCATTCAAGTTTCAAGCAGTTGACTGCCTCTACTACAACACACAAAACTTCATCATAGAACTTCAATAATCACTCATACTTAAATAATCACCTTACTCATTAAGATAGATATTATGTTATATTTTGCCCATTTAATATCAGTATAACCCTTAATATAAAAAAGAAAGAACAAACTGTTGTTTTTATTATGTAAATTTAACATAGCTAAAGAAATAACAACACCAATTTAAATAATAGCTACGGTATGGCTAATAGCACAAGCCTGAGTGCAAATCAGCAGCAAGATAGAGAAGTAAGATCTGGTCAGCACTTAGTTTCAAATTTCACCCAACATGCCTCATCACCCTAACCAGTGAGAAGAGGGACTGCCGCTATTTTAAGTAAAGAACCCTCTCTTAATAAGAATCCTACTATAAACTCTAATTATTGCTAAACAAATTTAAACTAGGATAATACTCTACTCAGATGTATTCAAAACCCCAAAACCCTTTCAGTAGTTTGATTGAGTTTTTGATTGATAAAAGTAGACTATTAGTGCATACTTTATTAGGGTTTTAATAGGGTTTATGTAGGGGTTTAATGTTTAAATATTAGTATTTTAAGTGAGTATATGCGAGGTTTGGGGTCAGTTTATGACAGTGAGTATATAGATTTATTGTTTAAGTTGCGATATGGATGTGATGAATATAGTGAATAACTCAAGCCTGTTCTGAATTATACGTCTATAGCAAGGCTACTCCATAAATCTCCAGCAACTGTGAGGTCTCACTGTCTATTAGCATTGAATTTAAAGAGATAGCATCTTAATTCTAAGCCTAAGAGACCCTTAAAATTTTAGCAGCATCATATTGAATATCTTATTAATGATAAGACTCTTAAATACTGGGCTCATTTCTCTCTAGCTTAGAGGGCTGTGATGTTTCATCGCCAATTTCCTGAGCTTCACATCTCTGCTTAATCTATAGCGAACATATATAAAAAGAATGGAATATCTTACAAGACAGTCAATCGCATTAAGAGAGTGATTGACTTTAATGTTCCATTTTATAAGGATAATTTAAATTATATATTCGATTAAATGCAAAGGGCTTAAAAGCATAATATAAAGTTCATACACGCTGATGAGGCAGTATTCACCTTTAATACCTCATATCAAGGTCTTGGTATAAGAGGTACAGCAACATTGAAGTATATGATTAAAAAGTTAAGGTTTAAACTCATGCAATACTTGGTGGAATAAGTGAAGATAGTGGCCTCGAGACTTATGTTATTCACCCTCGTTCTATAAAGACTGAATAATATATTAAGTTCTTGCAATAACTCAGAGATAAGTACGCTGCCTAAGAAACTATTCTATTCGTTGATAACTTGTCAGTTCATAAAACTAAAGACTCAAGGAAGGAATATGATAGGCTAAATATAACACCTGTATTTAAATTTCCTTACAGCCCTTAGTTCAATGGAATTGAATTGTATTGGGGGTTATTGAAAGGTCATTATAAGAAATTGCTGCTCTACCATCTGATGCATGATTTAAAGTAGATACAGTCGATTTTATTAAGAGTGCTGCTAAGAGAGTCAGCGATGAGAAAGCTAAAGTATGCGCAAGAGAAGGGA
>ARYC01007217.1:0-23996 GCA_000711775.1 Oxytricha trifallax
AACTCTTTTATTGAAAAATTGAGTAAAATTAATGCATCTTTTTTAAGAAATATTATTAAAAATTATTTTTTTAAAAATTTAGAATATTGATTTTATAATTTATCATTATAGAGGATTAAAAATTGAATCTAGATGTGTAGGTCTAAATAGTCCTAATTTCAGTGTCTTTAAATATAGCTTCAGAAGGATTTATGGAAAAATTAATAATACATAATAAAATTTAGTTTTATATTAAATATTGAGAAATTAATTTTTATATAAAAAAATAAACAAATTAATATGAAAAAATCTTTTGAGAAATTTCTTGAGAGTCTTAAAAAAATTTTATGTAATTTCTTGTAGTTTTAACAAATTATAATATTGATGGAATGAATTTGCTTGCATTAATTGCAAAAAAACAAATAATAGCCTTCAAGTCAAATATTTTGATCATTCTCTAATTTTTTATTATCAACAATTATCAATTAAAAATAGTAAACAAAAGAATTTGATTATTTTAATTTAATTCCCTTATATTAGGAATTTAATCTTAAAGAGACAAATAATTTTCAAATTTAATTTATTCAGGAAAATAATTAGCTAAATAAAAAAAATTAAATCCAACTTTATTTTAGTTTTTAATTTAAATGTGATTATTTAAAATTTATCAAAAATTAAGTAAGAATTATGTAAATTATTTTTGTATTTGAAATTTTAATTAAAAAAATCTAGAATTTTTGAAGGGATCAAATTAATAAATATATTATATAATAAATTGAAAAATCAATTTTGTTGAGGCTAAATCCCGAAATATTTATATTAAACAAATATATTGAAATTTTAATTATAAAGAATTTAAAATATAGGATGAAAGAAAATATGAAATAAATACGAGAATATTTCCAATAACAATTGAAAATGAAAGAAATATATTGAAAAGAAGATGCTATTTTGTAATTTTCTTAAGAGAATTAAATATAATTGAGGGCTATAAATATTTCTCGAAAATCATCATCATTTGTTCATTGTTTGCCCTTCTCTGAAACTTAGATACCATCGAGGAACTTTCTGTTATCCTTGTCTCCGATTTTGCAGATTTGGGAGATTTGGGCGCAGCCTAGGGAGGCGTGTTGGTTGTCAATGACTTCGAAGATGAGCTCGGTCCTTAAGGTCTGGGTTCATTCTGACAGTGCAGCCTGGGAGCAACTCAACCTTTTTTGTCTTGATTTCCACCTATGAAGTTCTTGACCTCAACGGACCTGCCATCCTTGGGAATCACAACGTTGGTGGGGAAATGATCATGTACCAGTATCATCTTATATCTGTAAACCTACACTCATCATTATCAGGAAAAGTTTACCATTGTAAGTAAAGCTCATTTCACTAACCGGAAATCTCTAAGCCAACTCCGCTTCAACTAATTGGAATTCTTGAGATGCAGAAGTGGAATTCATTGCAGTGGTGGTCACTAGTGCAGTCGTTGTGTGATTGGCATCTTTCAGCTTGAGCAGGTGGGTGAACTGGGTCTTCGTTGATGCAGAAACCGAATTGGTTACAGTGGGTGTGCTCATCACAAACTTCAGTTGGGTTCATTTTACCGGAGGTCTTCATATCGGTGACTGGTTGTTGTAGGCATCTGGTTGTGGATCAGTGTGGATGCTGTACTTGAACTCATTGCCCTTTAAGCCAGTTGAACAGGCAGTTTAATTGCACTTAAGAATTTGGCCAGCACCAACGGGTTGTTTGTGATTGTGTCCTCCAAAGAGATGCTTGATGCTGAAATCAGAAGTGGCAAAGTCGACTACTGCGAGAAAGATAATAACCTTCTTCATTTATTAAGGGATTCTAATCAATAATTAATTATAATATTGTGAGAGCTGTAATTAAGTTTTTAAGTATATCACTAAGTATTTTAATTAATTTCTTTTAATCCTATTTTTTAAATTCTTTTATTTAAATTTTAATGATTAAATAAATTTTATTTAGAAGTCAATAAATTGCATAATAATATTTATAAAATCATATTTTCATGATTAAAAGAAAATTGGGTTATACTTTTATTAAAGTAAAACCCCGTTAGTCAATTAAGAATGAAGATTGGGGATTAAGATTAATAAAATTAAAATATATTTATTATTGGCGTAAATTATTAAAGTTTCGGCTAATTATTAAAACCATTGGCTCGAATAATTGTCTCTATAAAATAATCTAATCAGAGTGCGTAAATTTGTTTTTCGCCTTATTATAATTAATTACACCCAATAATGAAAATATTTTAATTTTATTAATCTTAATCCCCAATCTTCATTCTTAATTGGCTAACGGGGTCTTATTATTAATATCAAGTAGATATTATTAAATGACAATTTTAATTACGATTTAATATTTTTAATCTATAAAATTAGTCCTTTTTTTGTCCCAAAATAAATTTATCAATAAAATTGAATTAATACTTACTGATAATTTAAGTTTAATTTTTTATCATTGTACATATAATTATTTTAATGTTTATATTAAAGAAATAAAATGAACCCCGTAATAATTCATTTAATTTTACAAAACATATAAATATAAGAATTAAAGATTTAATTATTATAGAAAAAAAAGGATTACTTATAGCTTAAACAGTTAAGATGTATTACTAAAATATCTTAATAAAACTTAAAATAAAATTATAATTTATTAACGAAAATGGAAAAAGAGTGATGAAAAACTCGAAAATTTATTTTATTCTAAAAATTCAATTAATTTATAATTAATTTTCATTTTAGATTGATAACCTATTTATAGAAACTAAACTTGTAGGATTTAAATTTTCATGATTTAAATATCATAAAAGTTAGTATTATTTATTAAAAAATAATTATATCGTTTTCCAAAAAATGGTAAAATTGCAATTTATGCTTTTTCAACAAATAATTTGGTTCATTTTGTATTGAGTTAAGAAATATTCTTAATATTTCTATTAAAAAAGTGATTAATTTATAAATATTCGAATTCTACCTAAAATACTTAGACTATTTAATACTATAATTAGATGAATTGCTCATTATCAATTATAAAAAAGTATATTTTGAATTCATTTAAATCTTATATTATATTATATTATCAAATTAATTAATCAGTTAATATCCTCTGGGTTCTATTTTCTGGACTACTCATGCATAAGCTATATTAAGAAGTTATAAATATCTTAATGTTTTCAAAAATATAATTTATTGTTGTGTATGGATCTAAATCAATCAATTTCTATATTAAAAGCAAAATAATCTATTTAGATTAACAATTTAAGCATAATTTATAATAAAATTTTAACGATTTGATAACTTATAATTTAACTAAGAATTTGAAATTATAATGACTCAGAATATTTTTTATAGATATATATATGATTATTTTTAAGATTATTATAAATCTTATGAAAAATTTTTTTTATTGATTCAAAACATATCTTAAAGTTGGTATTATATTTTCTGGCAACATTTTCTAATTTATCAAATATATAATAATTTTTATTCCTTTAATAGTTTTAATTTATTAATAAATATGCTTTTTTAACTTACACATTATGTCGATTTTTTTAAGCATTTAGTAATCCCTTAAAATTTTTGCTGTAAAGAATATTAGAATTTCGATATTTTTATTTAAACATATTTTTTAAAATAAGAAAAATCGGAATTAATTTTATTTTTTATTAATAAAAATATGGAAAGCAAATTCAATCCTCAAATAAAAATAAAAAAATCTAATTTGAATTTTAACGAATAAAATTAAATAATTTTTGAAGATTTTATTCTTTAAGGCCAAAATTAATGAATTATATCATTTCATTTGTTTAAAGAGATGCAAAGATTTTAGAAAAATTGCTATTTAAATCTTTATAACTATATTAATTAAATATTTGTTTAATTTTTACTATTCTTGAACTTTCATAAACCTTAATCATTTATATAGTGCTTTCAAGTAAGTTACGATTTATAATTTCTTGATAATTTAGATATATGTTATAAACATAAATTATATATATTTAATTAAACTTATAAAATATTTAAATTATTTAATTTAAGAAATTTAGTTATTTAATTTTTATAACCCATTTTATATATGTAAGTTTTTTACATTTTTTCAAGATCAGGATGATAATAGTTCAAAAGCACCATAAATTCCTCGAATACAGTTGAATATTTGAGGTTTTTAGCAATAAGTTTTTTATATTTGATTAAAAATAATTATTTATCAAGATTTTTTTGAATATTCAAATCATAGAAATTAATAAATGAACTATACTATTCATTTATATTTTATAAATCTTATAAGGTAAAGATAGTGAATTATCAAAGGAAATTTAAATTAAATAAAACATTAAATATATTTAAGACTGAGCTTAGCATCTTAATTTAGCTTAAAATCTTCATCTTCCTCATCATTATCTTCTTATTCAACTTTTCTCCCTTTTTATGTATTTATGCAAGATATTCCACACTCATTCTTACTGTCAATAGCTTGAACTTTTGCTGTTTTTTGTGTGTTTTTGCTGTAAACTTGGCCACTTCTCGATTTTAGACTGCTATATCAGAGATGCTGCCTGGAACCTGAACTCCATTTTATTCACAGAAATTTAATAAAATTAGAGATGTTTAATAAATTTAAATTAACTCAGTCTTAATTAAAAAAAACATGCCTAAAATTAATTAAGACATCCCAATTAAGAATTCTTATTAAATTAAAACTATTAGTAGAAAGTTAAATCTCTGATCATTAAAACTTTTCAAAGTTTTAATGATCAGAGATTTAAACTTTCTACTAATAGTTTTTTAATTTAATAAGAATTCTTAATTGGGATGTCTTAATTAATTTTAGGCATGTTTTAATTAATTAAGACTGAGTTAATTTTAATTTATTAAACATCTCTAATTTTATTAAATTTCTGTGAATAAAATGGAGTTCAGGTTCTAGGCAGCATCTCTGATATAGCAGTCTAAAATCGAGAAGTGGCCAAGTTTACAGCAAAAACACACAAAAAACAGCAAAAGTTCAAGCTATTGACAGTAAGAATGAGTGTGGAATATCTTGCATAAATACATAAAAAGGGAGAAAAGTTGAATAAGAAGATAATGATGAGGAAGATGAAGATTTTAAGCTAAATTAAGAGGCTAAGCTCAGTCTTAAATATATTTAATGTTTTATTTAATTTAAATTTTCATTGATAATTCACTATCTTTACCATAATCGATTATTGTTATTTAATCAATAGTTATTGTAATTTAGTAAAAATGAGGCAAAAGTAAGAAAAATTTGCTACTTTTGCCCCCACTTTTAGAAATTTGTTATATTGACACTTTTATATTTATTTAATATTATTCATTAAAAGTTAATAAGATAATAATCTTTTAAACCTATTTGATTAACAAATATTACTTTAATAACTAAAAAATTAGTTGTTTTTAATTACTTCTGATCATGATTATTCTAGAATATATTTTAATCAAGTTACTTGCTTTAACTATATAGTTTTTTATAAATCATGATTATATATGAATTAAGGGTTAGTTAAGTATGAATAAGTTTTAACAAACATTAATCTATATTTGGTTTGAAATTTTTGTTATCTACATTAATATATCCTGATTATTTATTAGTTTTAATTCATGAGTAAAAATTCTATAATATTCAATAAATCTCAACTATATATTCACTATATTTATTTCTGCAATTCACTTATTACATTAAATTTTGTAATTACTAAAGAGACATATTCTTAACATTTAATTAATTTAATCATTATCATTTTATTTTGGAAATTTAATTAATATCCAATTAAAGTCTATTAAAGCATGGATTGAGACATTTACATTAGTTATTATTCTTCTTATTTGCCAATTATCTAAGTCAAAGTTGTTAATTATTGTATTTCTAAGAAAAAGCCTATAAAGAGAGTTTAAGTTTGTAAGCAATTTATTGTTTTAGTAAAATTATAGTATCCTTGGTAATTAGAGCAAGAAGGTGATATTAATTCTTATAAATCAGGAGAATATTGAAAACATAATAGCCAAAGATTAGCTAATACTAGCTTTAACAATTATGATAAGTAAAAATCAAATAGAAGATAATAATTATATAATTTAGATTAATAAGAATACTTCTAATGGAGATGTTGGTGGAACAGTTACACTCACATAAAATTTAAGTTACAAAAAACATATCTAAACTTTAATTTTAGAGATCCTATCTGTTTAGAGTGGAGGTAGACTTCGAATACATTATAGAGCTCAAGAGGATACTAAAAATATTTGTGGCATGCTGACTGAGATAATTATGAGGGTTAATTGAAAGATAACAAAATTGTTTGAGGTTTTCCATTTCCATTTTATTCTACAAGTATTCTTATCAATTTTAATTATATACTTATTTTCTTCTATTTTTCTTTATATTTATCATAAATATATGCATCATATCAAAATAAGATTAATACTTCCCAAATAAATTAAATATTATATTGCAATACAATTAATTTCATCGCAAATTTTGATATTAATTTCAATTTAATTAATTTTTTTTACTTTTTATAGTTTATTTTAATTAAAATAATGATTAAAATTATTTAATATTATCCTAAATATTCTTGCATCAATTGTTCACTTGAAACATTCTTAGTATTTTCCATTTTATATTAAACTATAATCCAAATAAGATATATATTTCTATTTAATATGTTAAAATAATGAAAATCATTTCTTTATATTTATGATTCTGACAAATTCTAAAATTTTTAAATTAATAATAACTAAAAAATTAAAAAATAATTTAGAGAGTTCATTACATTCATTTTCAATAAATAATTATTTTTATTTTTATTATTAATACTATTGCAGAAACACATCTGAATTTTTAAAATTATATAATAATTAATTCAAATTAGATATATTATATTATTGGCATTTATTTATGGGAACCTAGACAATATGGTACCTTTTCAATAAATATTTTAATATGAGCAAGGTTTTGGAATTTGTGTTCCAATTTTATAATTTGAAGAAGTTATTTAAAATGAGCTTAATTAGAGCATTAGATTCAACTAAATTATTCACCCAAAATTGAAAGCGATTTATCTCACTTAAGAGATGAGAAAAAGTAATAACGACAGTTGTAATTTCCTACTGAGTTAAAACTCCCTATCGAATAATTACCATATATTCTAGGTTTCTACAAAATTAACTAATAATATTGAAATTAAATTTAATTTTACATTTTCAAAAATATTCCTATATAAAATACATTTTATTTTATTTAAATTTAAATAATATAATTGCAATTGTATCAAAGAATTAAAAAATATTGGGATTTATGATAAATTATTGAATTAAAGGGTGATTATTATCAATTATATATTTTCTCATCAAATATACTCAGTAATGATCAATTTAACTAAGTTTTAATTAAGCTTTTACAATTAATTATCATTATCTCTCATTTTATGAAATTTAAGATATATCAGGATTATAGGTGTATTTTGAAATGTTAATATCACATCTTGAACATCTTTACTAGGATTCTGTAATTATTACTAAATCTCTTCATTTTTGGTTTCAAGGTTTAATTCTGCTCCCTTGTAATCAATAATTCAACAATCTAAGGATAGTCATTAATAATTGCTATCATAAGGGGACTCACATCCTTCCATTATCTCTCGTTTAAGTTTTCATTCATAAAATATATACTTTTATATATAAATCTTAATGAAAATATATATATTAAAATTGCAATCGATTAAATAGTTGGCAATATCAAATCTTCCAGCTTTACAACCAGAGTATAGAAAAGGTCCTGTTGCAAAGCATAGAAATCTCAGTTCATAAAAACAATGGTCAAATTATAGATCTTATTTATGATTCTCCAAATTATTCTTACACTCTTCCATAAAAGTTTTTACTAAATCCATCTGCCCTTATAATGCTTAAAAAACTATTTAAAATAAGCATTTTATATCGAAATTTATTGTAACTATTTATTAGAGTAACTTGATTAATCTAAAATATAATATAAAACTAAAAAATTCTAATTTATCCAAGTAATTTAACAATATTTATTTATATTGTTTGATTTAAATACTCACATTTTTTTAATTTTAAATGATAAAATTTAACTGTGCTAATAAGAAGATAAAATGTAATAACTCTCAGTCTATCTAAATTTAAAATAGAAATTTAATTTAATAACTGTTCTAACAAGATACCCCTCAAAACTCCTTCTCACCTCCCCATCCCTCCCCCTAAAAAATATCGTTTTTTATCTGAAATTTTTATCTTTCGGTGAATCTAACTCAATCCTAAAATTCAAGGTTATTTTTTAAAAATTAATTTAATAAATTCACTATATCTGTCAAATTTTTTGCACAAGATCCTTTAAGAATAGAGCCAATATTCAAATCTTGAAATAACTTTTTTTGTATAAACATCTATCGTCATAATAATGCATATATGTATATATATATATATATATATATTTGAGAATTTTATTATTTTAAATCAACTTCATTCGATATAATTCGAAAAAAAGTTATATACTTTACTTTTTTTTAATTATTAATAATTTGCAAAAAATCTAGGAATATTAAAATATAGTTATATTTCTCTTTTATTACGAATAATGATGAATAGAGTGATTAAGATATTAAAATTTTTAAAATATAATTTATGAATAATAGTCAATATTATTTTTATAATGAAATTCTTTTAAAATTTGAATATAATTTATATCCTTATAAGGATCTATGTAAAAAAAAGGTCAACGAATATAGACAATTTAATAAAATAATTGGCTATGAGGTAGTATCCTCCCCCCCCTAATGTATAATTTTCTTTTTGTAGTCTGATAGAGTTTTTGACGCTGAGTAATAGTAGCTGATAAACATGGAATGTGCGAGCAATAGTTTTGGAGCTATTGTCTCATCAAAGTAACTTTTTATATATACAAATCATCATAAATTTTACAAAATATTTCAAATTTTTCACAAAATTTAATTTCTCTAAAATTAACGATTTTAGCAGTTTCTAACTATATTAACAATTATATTTAATTTATTATAATTTTATAGAGTGAACTATTATAGTCTTTATGAAAATCTTAAATGAAAGTTAAAATGACTTTTAAATCACTTTTTAAAATTATAATAAATTAAATATAATTTGTTAATATAGTCTGAAACTGCTAAAATCGTTAATTTTAGAGAAATTAAATTTTGTGAAAAATTTGAAATTTTTTGTAAAATTTATAATGATTTTTATATATAAAAAGTGACTTTGATGAGGCCATACCTCCAAAACTATTGCTCGCACATTCCATGTTCATCAGCTACTATTACTCAGCGTCAAAAACTCTATCAGACTACAAAAAGAAAAGTATACATTAGGGGGGGAGGATACTACCTCATAGCCAAATAATTCGCTATAAAATAACTAAGAAAGTCATGATCGACATAGATTCACCGAGAAAAAAAGTTCATATAAAAATAGTATTTTATAGGGTTTGGATTGCTGGGGAGGGTGTCTTGATCAATAGTGGGGATGGGTATGGAGAGGGGTGGGGAGTTTTATCTTGGTTTAGGGTGGAAAAGGAAGGGGTGTCTCAGTTAGATCAAATAGCATTTATATTCAAGTTTAATATTAAAGTTAATTGAAATCTTATATGTAATGTAATTATTTTGAGTTTTATTGGAAGGATTATATCTGTATCAGTTGAGAGCCACATAACATTAGGCCATACATATTCATCATATCTCTACATCAAAACCCCAAAACCCCTTAATGAGGTTTATAAGTGCTTTGATTTGTAGGGTATAGTTGGGGTCTTATTGGGGTTAGTAGAGAAATTAGGCCAATTTTCAAAATGAGAAATAGAAATTAGCGAAATTTAGGGTCTATTTATGATAAAAAATATTTAGATTTATTGCTTAAGCTTAGGTATGGTTCGAGTATTATTATAGACTAAGCCAAACCAGTGCTTAATTATGCAACTTTAGCAAAGCTCTTACACAAGAGTGACTCAACTGTTAAATATCACTGCTATCTGTTTAACATTTTAGTTCTGGTACTTGAAAACATCCGGCAAGAAAATAAAAGTTCTCTCAGACTCGTATTGACTACCTCTGTGATTCTAAGACTTTTAAGTAATTGGAACACTTTCCAATGGACTAACGAGCTGTAATATTTCATCGCAAGTTTCCTGACATGCGTATCTCGCCTTAGACTATAGCTAATATTATAAAAGAAATGGTATTACTTTCAAGACTATAAACAGAGTGGAGAATAATTGATTTTACAGTGCCATTTTATAGTAATAATTTAAACTATATAATGATTAAATGCAGAGAGCTATTAATAATAACACCAAGTTCATACACGCAGATGAAGCTGTGTTTACAATCAACACCTTTATCAATAAGTCATGATACAAGAAGTATGATAACATAGAAGTTTATGACTAAAAACTGAAGGTAGTCACCCATGCAATTTTAGCTGATATTAGTGAAGATTAAGGTCTAGAAGCTTATGTCATTCATCCTCGCTCTATTAAGTGAGAGCAGTATATTGAGTTATTGCATAAGCTCAGAAAGAAGTATAGAAACTAAGAAATCATCTTGTTTGTTGATAAATATCAGATCATAAGATAAGGAATCTAAGAAAGCTTATGAGGAGTTAAACATAACTCCTGTAAACAACGTTCCTTATAGCCCATAATTTAATGAAATTGAATTTTACTGGAGTTAAATCAAGACTTACTACAAAAAGTTACTGTTGTATCATCTAATTCATGATTTACCAATCGATACAGTAGACTTAATACAGAGTAGTTGCAAGAGAGTGGAAAAAGATAAGACTACGATATGAGCTAAGAAACGGAGAACGAATGTTAATTAATAAGTCTTAGACTTAAAGAATGAAATAGTTCACATATTATATGGGCCTTTAAAGGGATTAGGCTTCTCTTTCTTTTCTTCATCTTAAGGCTTGACAGGCCCTTAGTTTCTTCTCTTACTGCCATTTCATGTATCAATATTCATATCTTCTGGTTTTTATATTTCATGATAAATTCTCTTGCTAACTTAATGAACTGTCTGCTGTTTTCTGTATTTATGGACCTTACTTAGCATGCTCTTTCATTAAAATATATCCTAGTGCCAGATTTTCCTACAAAGTTATATGTCAAAGCTAACTTGAAAAATAAGGCTACTTCTTAAGTTCCTCCAGCCAAGCTGAGCTTATTAGAATGCCTTGCTTCTCCTTATCTTTAGGAGAGATTGAATATCATTTCTTATGTGCTTCTTCAATTATTTCTCTGAGATACTCCTCTTTTATTGTACCAAGAACACCAAGAAAAAGTTCCTCTCTGGTAGTTTATTAGAGAGTTGTGTCTTGGTAGGAAGGTAAACTACCACGTCCTCATCCTACATGGCATCCTCATAAAGATTAGTGACTGAAATCTTAGGGTAGTTGGGAATTTCGATTAGTTTAATCTCTTTATTTTTAAAAGCTTTCTTCTCCTCAGAAAGTATTGCTTTCTAGAATGAAATTTGGTACCTTCCATCGTTGGAAGGAATAAACTAGCTGTATAATATGTTAATAGTCATCAAGAAAGAATACCATGCAAAATGAGGTATCGATAGAGATCTTCTTTACTTCTAAATCTTGATATCATTTCTTGAGCTTCAACCCTTTTTATTTGATCATTGAGTGATTCCATCTTTGCTCCTTTTCCTATTAATAAATTTCAAATAATAATTTATAGACTTCTGGATCCTATTGTTTAAAAACTTATAATTAAATATGGGTATCTTAGGAGTTCAACCCTGCAAAGATAGGTGGAGAAACATTGCAGAAGCTGTAACAAACTCCAGAGATGGAGCTCCATTTAATCAATTTAGTTCCATTAAATTATTACTAAAATTGTTTAATGTTAATTAGTACTGAAACTAAATCCGTTTGATTTTAATAGGTACTAATTTAATAGTACCATAAATTAATTAGTAAGTAGTTTTAATCAAGTGAGGTTTTAATGGAAAAGTTCCATAATGGTTCAAAACCTAATTAGTACCAGTACCAACATAAAATTTTTCAAAGTTGGTACCAAAATTAAAAATATTAAGCATAAAATCAGAAAAGTTATAGATATAACTAAGTATAAATATGAAATCTAACACCTCTAAATCAACCATTAGAGCTGCAGTACCAACTCCTATACATAGTTGCTATAAATTGAGAGGTTATTAGAGCTTAATAATAGAAATTTAAAATTTAAACATGGCGGCCAACTTAAATCGCAAAGCAGCACATCTAGGAGCAGGATAATCATAGCTAAACTTTGGCTCAACTAAAAAGCCTGACATTATTTATGTTGAGAGGGAGGTAGAGCTGAGAGCCATTGAGTTTGAAGAAGAGGTCTTGAAAATAAAAGTTTAAATTAAGAGAGAGTGCAGAGATGGGAGTCTAAACAATAACTGAAGATATTGAAGAGGTAAAAGAACAGCTACAGTTAAAATGATTAAAATATTTAAATGCTTAGACTGCTAAAAATATTTTGTAAACTATAGAACTTGAAGAGACACCTCAAAGAGATACACTCTTGCAAAGCAAAAATCTATTTCAAGCACGATAAAGTAGTTGGCAGGTATTATTGCACCACATGCATGAAGTCTTATACTCACTCATTTAAAGTTAAAAGACAAATGCAGAAGCATCAATTAAGCGAGTTTTTAATGTAAGAATAAGAGACTAAAAACTTAGACCAGCCAAAAGAAAATCGAATACTTTTGAGTCTTATAAAAGAATAGTAAGAAAAGCTCAAGAGATAGAAACGATATGAGTCAATGAATCAACCTGCAGGCAATACGTTTTTAGCATGTTTCTAAGAGAGAGCAATGTATATTCCTGCATTGAATGCAGTTGATCTTAGCAATTGCATTGAAAATTATTTGAATATAAGCGTGCCTAACAAAGTAAAGCTCATAGTGGTTGATGAGTATGCATATAAGGTTTACCCTTTCAGCTATCTAATTAAGAATGAGCAGTACCAGAATGAGTTCGCTAACGAATATATGGTTCTAAGAGAGGCATAGAGAAGAGACTGCAAGAATTTACTAAAGTTAGATGGTGTTATTTTAGGCTTTGGTTTCATCGCACTAAGAATAAAGAAATTTGAAATGACTCTTAGAGACTTTCTATATCAAAACAGATACCCAAATGATTTGAATGATATTCTATAAGATATGATAAAGGGTGTCAGAAAGTTACATGAACTTGTATATGCTTATAGAGATTTGAAGGCTGAAAATTTTATCTTGAACCTCTGCCTTTTAGAAGTAGTTGTCATCGATTTCAACAGGGCTTTACGATAAGAGAATTTAACCTTAGCTAAGGTTCTTGGAACCCCTGGATACTTTCCAATCAGAGAGAAGTGGACCAATGGTTCAGTATAATGGGATGTATGGGCAGTTGCTGCTATAATATTAAAGAGAGATATGGAAAACATGACTTACTTTGGTAATAAACATGAAATATTATCAATTAGTTTGACATAAAAGCATATCAAGAAAGAAGATATATGCTAAGAAATTAAAAGTATAGTAGAAATGATAATCGTGTGAGCTCCTCCTTATTCTCACCAATCATAAGAAGATATACTTTAGACACTAGGAAGAGCAAGATTCAAGAGATATGACAAAGACAAGCAGATAAAATTCGTTTTAATTAAGCATACTAATACTCATTAAATATTCATTAAATTCACATAAAACCTGCGTTTTCTCTACTTACCCATTAAGACCCCAACTATAACCTACAAATTAAAGCACTTATAACCCTCATTAAGGGGTTTAGGGGTTTAGATTATCATCCAGAATAAAATAATTTAGCAATTTACTTAAATACACGACTAATTTATTTTGGCTTGAGTAAATTTTAACAATCTAGCGAAAAGCTTTCCTCGATTCAATATTTATTTTAAATATTAAGTTTTATTTATTTAAGCTCATATAATTCCATTAAAAATATTTATTTAAAATATTATCATTAGAGAATCATTCATTAATAGTATAATTATAATTACTATAACAATTTAATTACTAATTAAAAAAATGACAAATAATATCCCAATATTTAGGTTTAATATAAAAACATATATATTTAAATATGATTCATTTTATCTAATGCTAATTTTAATATTAAATTAAATTACTTAAATTAAGTTTAATAAATGATGGTGCATAATATCGTAAATTTTTGTAATTGTATATTATTCGAGTAAGTTATCTATAAATAATTTGTTGTAATATAGCTAATTTTCATTATTATTACGCTACTCAATCAATAATTTATATATATATATTTCCTGAATTCTTTTTAATATTTTAATGGAGTTTGAAAATTTTTAATTTATTTATTATTTTTAAAGATAAATTTTCAATTAGTTAAAATATAGCTCTTTGATCCTGTATGCTTTAATTTTTTAAAATGGAAGTTTCTATAACTTAACATCAGTTTTTTCATTATATAAACAGCTGATTTTTATATTCTGATGAAGTCTAATAAGGTTACAAAAGTATGTTTGAAGCTAATTAAATTGTAAAATTCAATTAGTTTTGAACTAATTTATTACCACTTTAAATTCTAAGTAAGATAATAAGATCTACAATTTCAAGATATTTAAAGAGCAGCTATGTAAACAAAAGTATAATTTAGAATAGAATAGAGTTATTGACTTACTTTTAAAACGTAAATTAAGGAATAAGCCCCATATTCACAGTCAAAATAAACCCCAAACCTCGTAATTATTTAATAAATTACCAATACTATATCAGCATACTTTCAACATAAACTATTAAAATCATATTAAAACATACTTACTAATCTATCTTCATCTCACAAGAATATATATTACTACAGGTATTTGCAAACTTTCACACATCGATTTTTCATGAATTATAGCGCAGTATTAATTTTTTTAATAATTAGATTATCCTTTTTAGAAATTTTTTAAGATTTTTTTAAAAAAAATATCTGCAAGAAAAATTAATATAAAGGATTTCTTTACAATTTAGTTGAGATCCAATGAAATTTATTGATTTTTCATTTAGTTCTTCACGATTAAATTAAATTTGAGCAAATATACAAAATATTTAAAGGAATTTAAGATATAAATTCAAAATTAACTATTTGAAAGCAACACTTATAACTTTATTTTTTTAATTTCTTTACTAATTTTAAATAAAAATCTATATTTTTCTATATATTTGGTAAAAGCTTGAACTTAGTTATTTAATAAACTTTTTTTCTTCATATTAAAATTCTAAAGTATTCTTAATTTATAAAGTTAATAAATAATCAAATATACTCAGTAATAATAATTTGAAATATATTTTTATTAAGCTTCTTACAAGCAAATAATTTAAACTTTTATCTATCTCTAATCCTCTTATATTTAAGAAATCTCATGATTCTTTCTGCACCTAAATAATCAAAACCCCAAAACCCCTTAATGAAGTTTATAATTGCTTTGATTTGTAGGGAATTTGTTTGGGGTTGGGGTTATTAATAGGTTTTAATGTGAAATTTATAGTAAATGTATTTAATTTAATCACTCAAAATGCACTTTTGAATCATGTGGGAGAGGTCTGAAGTTTATCTTACTTAACCACAACTCTATCTGCTCTATTGATATGTCTGATCTTGAGTTTGGTTTAATTATTATTGACTCTGCCATTTGTTTCATTGATTGAGATATTCTGTTTCTTTCTATAAATTGCTTTATCCTTTGCTTAGCATCTTTCTCGCACCTTTTAGAGTATCAATCGTTGCGAGGCATATCGCACTTTATTATAATTGCTGTTAAAACTCATACATCCCACTGACAGTCACCATCTCTCCAGTCTTCTCTTTCTGGATAGTAGCCTGGAGTTCTCATTACAGTTCCAAGCCTTGATACTTCCACTCTTTAGGCTTTGTTGAAATCAATTATTGCTACTCTTACTGGTGAAAGGTTTTTCATTATATTCTCAGGCTTCAAATCTCTGTGAACAAACCCTAACTTGTGAAGCTCTATAATACCTTGTATGGTCTGAGTTGCTATTTATCCAAGCTACTTATGATTCCTTTGATCTGTTATGAAATCTCTTAGGGTCATTTCATAGAGTGGGAGTCTGAAAGCAACATGATCCTTGGCAAGGAGAACAGCATCTAGCTTGATTAAGTAACTACACTCTTTAAACTTTGCTTGAGTGAGTACTTGATACTCATTTGTAAACTCCATTTAATATTTATCATCACTTAAGAGATAGTTGAAGGGATACACCTTGTATGCGTATTGATGATCATTGATAACTTTCATATCAGAGGAGCCTTCTAATAAAAGTTACTTTAAAGAGAAGTATCTAGGTCAATTTAAGCAAGAACTGGTATTTTCTTGTATTAAATCTTGATCAAAATTTTTCTATTTCAGAGGTCAGTTGGTTGCGTGCCTTCCTAACGTACTCTAACTCTCTTGCTTTTTCAGGTACTACGATCTTAGAATATTTCCTCGCTTTTCTTTTGTTGAGAAGCTTCAGCTCAACTTCATGTTTTTCAACTTCTATATCTTTCTTGTGAGCTTTTAATAGATGCTTCTTCAAGTTTCTTGTATGAGAGTATTGCTTATGGCACTCAAAGCAGTCATACTTTCCATCTATTTTATCATGCTTTAAGTATACAGTGGGCTTGGCTTCTCTATGCTCTTTCTTATGTCTGTACCAGCTTGATTTATGAGCAAAATCTCTCTCACATAGCTCACAAAAATAGACTTCAGCTTCTTCAGTTTGTATAGGAGTTTCATTAATACCTTTCTCCTCCTCTCTGTCTCCCACACACTTATTTGCCATTTCTTTTCTATTATTAATTTCTATTTTAATAACAGAGAACTCAAGTGATAGCTCTGGTAGTTCCTTATAAGAGTTCATCTCACAGCTATCACACTTTTTATTGACGCCAAAGGTAAGTCTCATTTAGTTTGATGGAAGTGCTGTTGTTTTTCTAAAAATGTTAGCGCTCATATTTAAATTTGAATTTAAAATTATAAAACTGCCTCTATAACTGAGAGCTTATATGAGAGCATTTCAAGCCGCGAAAGTTCTAAGGGTATTAGAGAAGAATTATGAGTGTTAAGAGATGATCCAGCTCTAAATATAGGTGAGAGAGTAACCATTTTTACTTTCAATAATAAGTTGATTCTAGCACGTACCAATTTAGGAGGTGCTACTAATTAAGTACGTACTGTTTTAGGAGGTATTTTGTCATTTTATGATCAAAATTAGGGTGCTCCTAATTAAGTACTAGCATTTTAGCAGCTGCTCCTAATTAAGTACGTACCAATTTAAATTTAAAAATATGGAACTATAACAGTAGAAATTGATATCAATCTCTCAAGTTTGAAACCAGTTCTCAAAACCTTCTCCATATCCTACTTAGAGGTTGACCTCCTATAGGATGCCCATATTTAATAGTAAGTTTTACAGAGGTATATAATTGAAATCAATAAACTTAAATTTGAATATCATCTTCTTAGATCTGTAAACAAGATGGAGTCAATGAATGATGCAATGAAAAGAGCGCAAGCACAAGAATTGATTCAAAGATTTAGAAGCAAGGAGGATTTGCACCGCTACCTGGTGCAGCAAGGTAATGAACTCATAGTAACTTATCTTAACTATGTAGTTTGTTTGTTCTTGCCAACGATGGTAGGTACTAAAATTTCATTTCTTAGAGCAATACTCTGCGAAGAGAAGAAAGCTTTGAAAACTTAAGATGTGAAGTTTGCAGAGATTCCAAAATATCCAGAAATCTCTGTGACTAACTTATATGATGATGCTATGAATGACCCAGAGGTTTCGCAGTACCTGCCTACTAAGAAGCAGTTGTCAAATAAACTACCTGAAAGAAACTATTTCTTTGGCATACTTGCAACAATTAAAGGTGATTACTTGAAAGAAATTATTCAAGAATCTCATAAGAAAAGGTACAGCATCTCTTCAGAAGATAAGGACAAACAAGGGATCAAGATAAGTGAGAGCTGGTTATCAGACTGCAGAAGCACCCTTATATTTCAAGTAAGATTTGTAGCTTAACTCTTTAGAAAAATCTGGTACTGGCATCTTCTTGATGAAGGAATAGAGCAAGCTTCACAGAGAGCGAAAGTCGCAGACAAAGTATGAAGTTAGCAAGAGACTTTATTCAAATATTTAGCCTCCAGAGTCAATGAACATAGATTCTGGAAGAAACTTAGAGCAGGAACCAAGAGTAAGAAAAGAAAGAGAAGCCAGCTCCCTCTAAAGAATTTTAAATGTGACTTATATATTCATTAACTTAACTACAAAACTTATTTATATACATTCACTCTCCCTTCTTTAGCACACTTTTATGCCAACAAATTATCAACTCTCTTAGCTGAAGTTTTTATAAAATCGACTGTATCAACAGGTAGGTCATGCATCAAGTGATATAGCAGCAGTTTCTTATAATGACCTTTTAGTATACCCCAGTAGAATTCAATTCCATTAAACTATGGACTGTAAGGTACGTTGAACACTGGCGTTATTCTAAGTTGTTCATAACTCTTCCTGTTTCTTTAGTCTTATGAACAGAAAAATTATCAACGAATAGTATAATCTCTTATTCAGGGTACTTCTCTCTCAGCTGCTCTAAGAACTTAATATACTGCTCTGTCTTAATAGAGCGAGGATGAATAACATAAGTTTCTAAACCAGCATCCTCGCTAATACTCCAAGAATTGCCATTGTTTATACCTTGACTTTCTAGTCATATACTTCTATATTACTATGCCTCTTATACCAAGACTTCTAGATGAAAGGTTGAAGGTAAACACAGCCTCGTCAGCATGTATAAACTTAATATTATTCTATTAGGCTCTCTGCATTTAATTATAAATATAATTAAAGTTGTTGTTGTAAAATGGCAGAGTGAAATAAATTACTCTATTGATACGATTAACACCTTTGTAAGAGATACCATTTCGTTTATAAATGTTTGCAACAGATTATGCAGAGATCTTCAACTCAGGGAACTGGCGAGGAAACATAATAGCTCGTTGGTCAAAAGAGAAGTGAGCAATACTTCAAAGTTTTTTCATTAATAAGATAGTCAATATGCTTCTATTGAAACTTTGACTTCCTCAAAGGCATAGAATTCAGCTATTAATGCTTAAGTTATACAGCTACAAGGCAGTGGGAGCGAACAGTTGAAGGACTTCGCTATAAGAGCATGCAATAGACTTATAATTAAGTACTGGTTTGACTTATTCACTATACATATCACATCCATAACGCAGTATAAACACTAAATCTATAGACACATCATCATAAATAGACCCCAAAGCTTGCTATTTAAGTATCGCATTAAATTAATAACCCAACCCGAACAAATTCCCTACAAATCAAAGAACTTATAAACCTCATAAAGGGGTTTTAGGGTTTTGAATGGATCCAAAGGAGCGAGTTAAAATAAAATTTTTTATAAAAATTTTTAAATGGATTTTATTTGCACTTAATTGGTAAATTTTTAAATTCTTGTAAGTTTCATAATCATTTATTAAAAGAGTCAAAATATAAAATTTGACAATTTATTTTACCTTAATTCAAGTATTTGTTTTTTTAAAAATAATACTTAAATAGCAATTAAATAATAATTTTGAGTATCCTTTTTAAAAAATGATAAATATAATAAAATTTAAATTCTTTTAAATCAAACTGTAGCTTTATTGATTAATATTCTGTAATTTTTGTTGATAAGGATTATTTAACGATATTATTAATTTATGAATTTTACAAAAGCAATCAAGGAAAGTTTTAATTAAAAAAAATTTATTTACATAAATACAATTCATTGCTTGTTTGAAGCGGATTATTTTTTTAATTCGCTCATAGAAAAAAATATATTTAGTTTTTTTTATAATATGATTTTCAATTCAATAAATATTTTTTAAAAGGACTTTCAGTTAGGATTAAAATTTACTTTTTATTATTTTTAAAATATTAAACAAATTAATATCTCAAATGACCTTTTCCAAATATTTGAACATGGCTGTTTTATTTAAGAATATTTTAGAATTTTCAATAATTACTACTTAAATATTTCTTTATAATTTGCTTTAATATTTATTATTATGGGTTTCATTATTATAATTTTATGAATTATATATTTCTGATCAATAATTAAATTAATTTAATTTCAAATTTATTTTATAATACCTTCCCTGCTTAATTTTAAATTTACAATTGATATTTTATATAAAATCTTAAACAAATAGGTAGTTTTATAATGGTGTACTTTAAATGAGAATTTAATTTTTTTGGAAAATAATATTTAGCATATTTTTTTAGCAATATTTATTTTGACATATTTTAAAAAGTAAATCTTATATAAAATTATTTATGCATTAATAAAAGATAATTACATTTTCTTTGAGAGATCCTCACTAAGTTTTTATTTTATTATTTTATTAATAATTTCTTCTCAATTATCTTTTTAGTAAAAAAAGCTTTGCTTACGAATTTGTATTATTATTTCAAGAAATAATATAAAACATAAATGTTTTAACACATAAATACTTGATTATAAAGTTTTTTATCTATGAATGAAAAATAAATTATTTGATCTTTACTAAGAATTTAATTTAAATTTAGTCTTTATACATAAAAATTTTATAAAGGATAAACCTTAAATAAATTGGGAAAATAAAATTCACTACTTAATCACACAAAAGGCTTCACAATTATTTATTAAAATAGAGAATTTATGAGAAATAATAATAGAAATTTAACTACAGATTTAAAATACAAATTTACTGTAAGAAAAAGTATATTTATTAATCGTGCTCCGTGGATTTCAAAAGCAATAGTCATTTTGTTGTAATTTTAATTCTGATCACGCCAGTTTCCCAGAAAGCAATTATACTTAAAAACTCTACCATGACTAAGAATTAAATTATAACTGATAAACTTTAAAAATTGTATAATTAAATTTTAATTAGAATAGTAGTATATATTCTATAGTTAAAAAGCTAAAAATACTCGAAATATTTGTATATATATATATAAATTATAATCAAAATAAGTTTATTTCAAATTATTTTTTAGAAATTTTTATATCAAAATAGACATTATTTTTTTCCAATAATTACTCATTATTAATTAACTTAATATAATACTAAATTAAGAATGATAATTGAAAACATATAATTATTTTTAATATTTTAGTTAAATTTATAATTCATTTTATTAATCAAGATTTTAATTTATATCATATAAATTTTTTGTCATTAAGAGATATTTTCTTTGATTGAAAAATGTTTAAAATAAATTAAGAATAATAAATTAAATATTTCACTTCAAATATATTAAGTAATTATCATTTTATACAAGTTCTGAGGGGTAATTTCTTTTGTCTTTAAATTTATATTTGTTTATCTATGAATAATTTAATAAAATCATTTATAAATATAACATTATTTTTATAATTTTTAATTTATAAAGATATGTCAGTCATCTTTTAAATTAAAAAGCAATTGAGTTTCATTGTTGTCTAAAAAGGTAAGTTAGAATAAAGCATGACAAATAAAAATATTTTTTAATAATTGAACACTATTGTGAGGATATATATAGAATGCAAAAAGATAAAATGAATTATTTTAGTTTTAAGTATTATTTCGAAATTCATATCTAGATGTTTTAATGCAAAATTTAATTAAAGTAATCTTTAGAAAATAAAAAATTAATGCTTAGGAAATATAATAAAATATTTTTTATCAAAACATAGTTCAGGAAACTCCTCGTTTATTTCTAATTAAGTTTCTTCTCATAACTTAATTTCCTTGTAAATTAGTGAGCTTTAATAAACTTCAGGATTCTCTCTGTACTTTAATAAAAATTGATCACTTCTTTTACTTTTTGGCTAGCTTTCTCAAGAAATTGTTATTTCTCTAATCTTCCAGATTCAAATTTTAGATCAGCTCCATTTAAAACCCCATAAATTAAATAAGTCATGAGAATTGGGGTTAAGAATAATCAAATTAAGAATTAATTATTATTGGCGTAATTATTTTATGTGTTCAATATTAATTTTTAGGCTAATTATGATACTTTTTTGGCTCTATTAATTGTCTTTATAAAATAATACAAAGAGTTGTAAATTTAATTTTAACTTAATTTTATAATATATCAGCTAATAATTATAAATTGTTTATCTAATTGTACTTAAATCTAATCCTTGTTTCTTAATTAATCTATGGGGTTTTACAATTAATAATTCAACTATCTAGGGATGATCATTAATTATAGATATCATAAGAGGACTTAGTTCATCCTTCTTGATATTTAAGTTTGCATTTAACAAACTTAAAATTTTAATTAATTATTAATATATAGATTAATGGTAATAATCAATATTACGCTCTAGTAGATACTTCGCAATATCACATCTTCCAGCTTCACAAGCACAATAAAGAGGTGTACCAGTTAGACCGTAGAGTTAATTTAGTTCAGTTTATCTTTGAAAATTTTGTAAATCCAAATCTATATTATTCAAGTTGTTATCCACTTCTTCAAGATAAAATTTAACAAAACTCAATTCTCCTTAAGCTGCTTCAAACACTATAAAAAATCAATTTTATAATTATTTTACTAGCATTTACAAAATAAATTACCATAAAATATTTGAAAATTAAATTGCTAGCCAAATTATTAAAATACTTCCTAAATATTAAAATAAATTATAAAAGTTTAGTATCATATATAAATTTAATTTGGCTTTCTATGATAAAAAAATCAATATCTCTTAGATTCGTATAATAAAACCCCAAAACCCCTAAATGAGGTTCATAAGTACTTTGATTTGTAGGGAATTTTTAGGGGTTGGGGTTATTAATAGGTTTTAATGTGAAATTTATAGTAAATTTATTTAATTTAATCACTCAAAATGCACTTTAGGATCATGTGGGAGTGGTCTAAAGTCTATCTTACTTAACCACAACTCTATCTGCTCTAATATTATGTCAGATCTAGAGTTTGGTTTTAATATTATTGATTCTGCCATTTATTTTAATGATTGAGAGACTCTGGTTTTGTCTATAAATTAATTGATTCTTTGCTTAGCATCTTTCTCACACCTAGTAGAGTAGTAATAGTTGCGAGGCATATCGCACTCTATTATTATTGCTGCTAAAGCCCACACATCCCATTAATAATCTCCATCTCTCTGAATTTCAGGATAATAGCCTGGAGTTCCCATAACACTTCCTAGCCTTGATACTTCCACCCTTAATGCTCTGTTGAAGTCAATAATTGCCACTCTTACAGATGAGAAGTTTATCATAATATTATCAGGCTTCAAATTTCTATGAACAAAGCCTAACTTATGTAACTCTTTTATACCTTGTAAGGTTTAGGTTGCTATCAAAGCAAGCTACTTATGATTCCTTTGTTCAGTAATAAAATCTCTGAGGGTCATTTCATAGAGTGGGAGTCTGAAAGCCACATGATCCTTGGCAAGAAGAACAGCATCTAGCTTGATTAAGTAACTACACTCTTTAAACTTAGCTTAAGTGAGTACTTGATACTCATTTGTAAACTCCATATGATATTTATCATCACTTAAGAGATAGTTGAAGGGATACACTTTGTATGCGTATTGATGATCATTGATAACTTTCTTATCAAAGGAGTCTTCTATTATTAGGTAGCTTTAAAGAGAAGTGTCTAGGTCAATTTAAGCAAGAACCGGTATTTTCTTGTATTGAATCTTGATCATAATTTTTGTTATTTCAGAGGTCAGTTGGTTGCGTGCCTTCTTAACTTACTCTAACTCTCTAGCTTATTCAGGTACTACGACCTTAGAATATTCCCTCGCTTTTCTTTTGTTTAGAAGCTTCAGCTCAACTTCATGATTCTTAACTTCTATATCTTTCTTGTGAGCTTTTAATAGATG
>ARYC01007218.1:0-23021 GCA_000711775.1 Oxytricha trifallax
AAGTCAACTTATAAGAGACACTTGAGAGATATACACAACGATATGCCAAGGTTATATTCTCAAGCATTAAAAGAAAGATGGGAAGTATGTCTGTGAGTTCTGTGAGAAGCCATATTCTCATACTAGAGACCTCAAAGTGCACTTAAAGAAAAAGCACAATTAAAGTTTTGTCTTTATTCATGAACCCACAGGGAATAGATTCCTCTAAAAGAGAAGATCAAGTAACCCAGTGGAGTCTCTATGAGTTGAAGTCTAGAAGTAAGTTAAAATGAAGAAAGCAGTCAAGAACTTTCCAGTCTCTGAGATCAATAAAATTATGGTTAAAATAGAGGCAATGAAGATTCCCATATTAAAAATTATTGACTTAGATTCTTGTCTTGAAAGCTACCTCACTCTTGAAGATAAAATAGAGAAGAGAGTCATTACTGATGTTTAATATGCTTACAAGATATATCCTTTCAATTACTTCCTTGCTGATGACAATTCCAAATGGAATTTGTTAATGAGTATTATGCTCTTTAAAAGGCAAAGTTAAATGAGTGCAGGCATATCATCTAGCTTGATGCTATTTTACTTGGTAAAGATCATGTAGCCTTCAGGCTTCCTTTACTAGAAATGACTTATAGATAATTCTTATCTGACAATAGATGTCAGAGATAAGTTAGCTAGATAGTATAGCAGATAGTTCAAGGAATTGAAGAGCTTCACAAGCTAGGTTATGTTCATAGAGACTTAAAGCCAGAGAACATCATGATGAACTTTCAGCCTCTTAGAGTTTATATTATTGAATTCAACAGAGCTCGAAGAGTGCAAGCCTCTGCATAAGGAAATGTATACGGCACTCCTGGATATTTCCCAGAAAGAGAGGATTGGAGAGATGGAGACACTTAATGGGATATCTGGGCTCTAACACTAATAATAATAGAGAGCGACATGCCAAGAAACGATTACTTTAGCTGCAGGGGTGAGAGAGATTCTAAGCAAAGAATCAAACAATATCTCGATAAAAATAAAATAAATGGAGGTCTCAGAGAACTTGCATACTCAACTATTATCAAGCCAAGCTAAGAGAATTAACAAACAATAGAAACAATCAAACATCAAATTAGAAAGATAAAATTCAGAGAACTGCCACATGACTCTAAGCGTATGTTTGTGTGAAATATTTAAAAAAACTCGCTTGTTATACTCACTTAAAATACTAATATTTAAACATTAAACCCCTACATAAACCCTATTAAAACCCTAATAAAGTATGCACTAATAGTCTACTTTTATCAATCAAAAACTCAATCAAACTACTGAAAGGGTTTTGGGGTTTTGATTGCACTTCTTTATTTTAATCTTTCCTCTCTAATATATATACTTATTTGACAGCAAACTACTTTAATTATTCTCTACAATCGGTCAAAATATAGAACAAAAATTGTTAATTGTTAAAATTTTAATATAGAAATTAATATATATAAAGTGATTGTTAAAATTTTTATAATTATTTTTAATAAGTTTATTTAATTTATTCATTTATTTTATATTACTTTTATACGAAGTAGTAAAATTTATAAATTTTTTCTACTTCGTACCAATAACTATATTAATTTATTTATTTTAAGAAACTTGCAATATTAGCAATGAAAGTAATGTGATTATAAAATTATTTTTTTATCAATGTTATATTAAATTTATTTATGTGTTTAAAATTTATTGAAATTAATTTTTTATGTAACAAACTAATTTGATTTTAAGTTTTGTTGCTATTTTAAGAAATAAAATTATTTTACAAGAATTTTACAAGTATGAATAAATTTCATTAAGATTTAATAGATAAATCATTTCATTTTCAATAAGTTTATTTCACTTAAATTTTTTGATATTTAAATTAATTATGCTAATATAATTATTAGTACAAAACAGCAAAAATAAATGAATTTTACTACTTCTTACCAAATTTACATGTAAAAAATTGAGAAATCAAACAAAAATGAAAAGTATAAATATAATAATGTTTTCTCTTTAAATTTATATATTTCTCATATATTTAAGGTTTTATTCATTCTTAATTTTATCACTATTTTATCTGATTAAATTGATTATTACCATAACCATTGTAATTTAAAGACTAATTAAAGCTAAATTAAATATAATTACTATTGCTATTATTGCTGCTATTAGATGAATTAAAGCAGTATGTCTGTAATATTAAGCGAGTATAATTAAAATGGGGAGACAGTTAAATTTAAATAAAAAAAGAGATCAAATAAAATTATGATCATCTCAATACACAAGAGTTAAGATCCAACAGTCATTAATTTTAATTAAGTTTGAATAGATCTTTATTTAACTTTATTGTATTAATCAACTAACTAAAAATGGAATTTTATTTTTCTTCAACTTTTCTGACTTTTTGTATTTATTGTTCATCGATCAAGTAGATGCTGTATCTGATCTTCAAGTTTTTTCATAATTTTCATAGATATCTTTAGGGTATCTTCAGAATATCTAAGATTTTCAAGTGTGGAGAGTGTGGAGTCCAACATCAACAAAAACAGAAGTAAAAGCACTAATAATCTCAAAAACAAGCATTATTATGAGTCTGGGATTTTTTAAAACATCTTGTTTTACTAAAATTCATAGATTTGATACCAAATGTTTAACATGATGATGAAGATGATGTTGATGAAAACTAAGAAAAAATAAATGGTGTAAAATTTTGAAATTCTCTAGAAAAAATCCCAGACTCATAATAATGCTTGTTTTTGAGATTATTAGTGCTTTTACTTCTGTTTTTGTTGATGTTGGACTCCACACTCTCCACACTTGAAAATCTTAGATATTCTGAAGATACCCTAAAGATATCTATGAAAATTATGAAAAAACTTGAAGATCAGATACAGCATCTACTTGATCGATGAACAATAAATACAAAAAGTCAGAAAAGTTGAAGAAAAATAAAATTCCATTTTTAGTTAGTTGATTAATACAATAAAGTTAAATAAAGATCTATTCAAACTTAATTAAAATTAATGACTGTTGGATCTTAACTCTTGTGTATTGAGATGATCATAATTTTATTTGATCTCTTTTTTTATTTAAATTTAACTGTCTCCCCATTTTAATTATACTCTCTTAATATAGTGGATTGAAGAGCCTCTGGTAGTATAGTACTATTAAGATTAATAGCTAATGTCACCACTGTCATTGTTAAATTTTCATCCTCCCTGTTGAATCTCGACATTATTCTACCGAAAAAATTTCTGTTGAACACTTCACCATCACCTCTTAAATAGTAGCTCGAATACATTTACTTTTGGAAGTGAATAAATTAAATAAATTAATATATATATGATTGCCAACTTCTTAAACTGGAGTCACCTCAGTAACTACTTCCTATTTATAAGATTTAAAGTTTTCAAACGACAGCAAAAAACCTTTATTATTTGCTTATATCAATTTTACCTCCTAGATCACTACTATTTCCATCACTTTATTGATAAAAAATGCGTTTGAATAAGAAAAGTTCCTTATATTTACCAGCGAATGCGAAAATAATAACAAAATAGAGAATAATAATAGATGGCCATTATTTATATATTTAAATTTATATATGCTTGTTAAATTATTATGGAGAACTAACGTTTTAATTAAAATTCTATAAACATACCAATTAAGAATGTACTAATTTTAAATACTTGAATTATAGATAAACATTATTTATTGAATTCAAAACAGACAAATAAAGTCATTCTTATTTTATATAAATTTAAAGATATTTAGTCAAAAATATAATTTAATATTATATAAGGCAGAATTTTTGAAAAATAGTAATGATATGATTATTTATTTAAATGCAAGATTAAATGATAAATGCTTAGAAGCCATTCGCATCATGCTGATTTCCAAATGACACGATCCCATCTCTGAGGTTGTTCTTTAGTAAATATTTATAGCACGAATCCATCAGGGCAAAGACTTTCAGGAAGGGAGTACTAACCATCTAGTTTTGAGATGCTTCTTTTATGGAGCTCAACAACGATAGGGACATTTGGCATTCATTTATTATGTAATAATCACCCTTTCCAAAAATCTAAGCCTTTTTAAGCGCGTGTCTTGTAGATTACCCGTTTTCAGATCTTACTTTCCTCTTTTTACTTGTTTTGGTTCATATAAATTTATCAATAAAGCTATAAATTAAATATTTAAATAAATAAAACACTATCAGATATTCCAATTTAAGCAATTTCTGTCATCGCTATTTATTCATTTGCATTTATCACTCACATAATTACAAACCTTTTGTTTACAGTTCGTGAATGGGTTTTAAAATATTTTTTCTTCTGTGAGGAAGCTGTTTGAAGACATAAAATATTTATTTGCAGTCTCATCAAATTTGTTCTATTGGATCAATAATAATCACATAGAAATTTCTTCCTCCAAAATTCTTTTGTGATATTTTAAACTCTCCCCACACTTCCATGTCATGTTCATTACAGAAGTAATTGTTTTTATTATAATGTAGTTTTTGCAGTATCATTAATTCATATCTGATTTTTACTTATTGCAGACTCATTCTATTTTTATTCTGGATTTGTTTTTTAGAATTTCAATCGTAATTTCCTTTTGCTAAATTATATTTTAATGATGAAGAATCAGTCTTAATATCATCTTGTGTTACTCTGATATTTTTGTATCTTTAATTTATCTTTCTCTATAAATTGAAAGAGATATTGATGGGCATATTGACTAATTGATTAATAAATTAAGTCTTATACCGTTTTCGTTACAGGCATTTAAAACTTTTCTGTCTTAACCTATATTTTAGGGTTATATTCGAAATTGGGAAAATAATTAATTAAATTTATAATAAATCAAAATTGTGGAAGTTAAAGTTGGCCAATTTAAACGATCTTGGGCTCATTTGATAGAGAATTCAAAATTAGCTGGACTTTATTATTGGCGGTACTATTTTATCGCATCCCTGGAACGAGATAACTTGACTTTAATGTGAGGGTATAATTTAATGAATTTAGAGGCATTTAATTAAAGTGAATTTATCTCGTTCCAGGGATGCGATAAAATAGTACCGCCAATAATATTGTCCAGCTAATTTTGAATTCTCTATCGAATGAGCCCAAGATCGTTTAAATTGGCCAACTTTAACTTCCACAATTTTGATTTATTATAAATTAATTTGAATTTAATTTTCCAATTTCGAATGTATTCCTACAATATTCTATTTTTATCCTGAGAAACTTTGAAATACGGATCGTAAATATCACCAAGCTGTCACTATTAAAAAATTAGGGTGGGTATCTGTCTCATCACCACATTTTTTATATGTAAAATCTTTTTTCAAAAGAGTCACAGACATGGTCAAATTTGGATTAAAAATCACTAATAAAGTAATAAAAATAATATTTGTCAACTCTTAAGATGAGAAAAGTCAAAAATAAATATACTTTTTTCATAAATTTATATCATGTTCACTTGGATTTTAACATAAGATATAGTCATATTTTCTTGCATAAAATTACAAAAATATAATTTTTTTTACTCAATATGCTTTCTTTAGATTATGAAAGTTGATAAAATACATTTTCAATATGTCTATTAATATTGATTGTACTTGAAATAATCAACTTTAATACTCTAAAGAAAGATATTGAGTAAAAATAAATTATATTTTTATAATTTTATTGAAGAAAAAAGGACTACATTTTATAATAAAATCCAAGCGAACATTATATAAATTTATGATAAAAAAATATTTATTTTTGACTTTTCTCATCTTAAGAGTTTACAAATATTATTTTTGATGAGTGGTTCATTTTTTAAATCAGAGGGCTAGTCTACAAACTTCTAAGACAGTGCTTTTGATAAAACACAAAAGATCAGGAAATTAAAAAAAATTTAAAATGCAAAACTGAAACAATTAATATTAGTAATATAAATCAGATTTTAATTCTTTAAAAAATGGAGAATAAATTTGATTATTATGAAAGTCTTATAACATGAATATATTCTTGAGTGATTTATTATTTACTTAATTTTAATTTATTTATGATATTTCAGAATAAATTGTTTTTCAGCGAGCAAGTTAAATCCATATTCACTTGTACAATTCTTAATGTCTAAATTATTTCAAATGAGGTTTAAAAATTTTTCATAGAAGTCTCTCTCTTAAAATGTATACTAAATTAATAAATAAATTCAATTCAGCTATTAGTTTGTTATGGTGCTGAAAAATAGCTTTGATATAATATTTATAATATTTATTTACTTACTTTGGTGTATCATGATAAATTTTATTCCTTTTGCTGTTGAGTTTTCTAGTACATCAAAATTTCTTTTTTAACCCTTTTTATTTTTAATTTAGAATATAATGAATCAATTACGTTAATTTATTAATTTGTAGCAAGTTTTTTATTGCAACAATTCATGCACAATAATATTTATTTCCAAGTATTTTTATATATACTCCTCATTAAAGTTATAATCTTTACTTTAAAAATTATATTGCTCCTGTTGAATCTGATATTATTTTTCATTTCTTATTACATTTTAATATCTTTTAAATCTAATATTATCATTCTATTCTATCTCTACTTCTAATTCGTTTAAAGTATTTACTATTCAGCTTCAAACTGTATTTTATTCATTATTTTTAATCTTAATTCTTAGAGGCTGTTGATGAATTGAACTTGGGACTCCTAATTAATTATTTTTAATTAGTCAATAATTTTCTGATCAGTAATAAAGTCAAATTTAGAGTAGTCTATACCAATCTTGATGACCATAAAAGATAATTAATTAAATTTTTGAATAGTCTATAATGCAATTTAAAATGGAACTGAGAGATGATGTGCTAAGTCATGGTGGTTCTTGTTTTTAAGATTACCATGCATACTTATATTTTCGGCTGAATTACAAAGAAGACACAGTATGTTTGCTGAATCAAGTGGTATTATGTTGTTGTTGTTGTTTTTTGCTCTATTTATTCACTTCTTCTTGCTATTCTTCTTTTAATTAGTCTAGGTCCTGAATTCATATTCTCGAAAATTTGATATAATATAAGAAATTTTTCTATTTTTTAAATGCAATCTTGCCATCCCCCGATATACTTATCTTTTTTCAAGTTAATTATAATCTATTTAAATCTAGATGATTTCAATTTGTTATTATCTTTAAACTATTGATCAGTTATTTAGACTTTTAATGCTTTTCCAAATTTTCCCTTACTTAATAAAGGCTTTTTATTTTAATTTAAAAAATCTGTAATCTAAGCAACTAATCGAGAGCTGATTTACTAGCATTTTCTTTTTTAAACTAACTGAAAATCTGAGTATAAAACTGGCAATACAGCAATGAATATAAATAGGCACTCTATTATTTTATAAGCATCAAAATCCTTTTGACTCTCATTCAATTTTGAAAAGCTTTTTCATTAATAAGCTCAGAAGAACTCATATACCAATATTCATACAAATAATGTACTGATATGACTTTTGAAATTAATGATTAATAATAAAAATCTTCATGATGTATAGCTTGGTTTATGAAAAAATCACAATTTAATTGGAATTAATTATGTTGCATAAATGGGTTGTAATTCAATTTTAAGGAAAGTAATTTCTTAACTTTATAGCAATTCTTTTATAAGATTAGGAATTGATAAAGAATTTGTCACAATGCTTCATTTATTTTCATAAAAATTGTTTTAACCCTTGTTTTGACATTCAAGGATCATTAAAAACCATTTAAAAAATAATTCCTACTAAAAATAGTATGACATATAGACTGTATTGAATATTTATTGATTTTAACTTCATACTTTAAAAACATCATATACTTTATTAATCCCTTTTTTATGTGACCTGACAATCTTTTAAATAATTGACCAGCTAAGTAAATTTCATTTAGATTATTCATTAATAATATAAGCTTTCTTAAAAAAATGTTCTATGTATCCACACTTAATACAAATAGTCCTGCAATATCTCTAAAAAACACAATCATAAAGCTTTTTATTCCTAATGAATATAGCATATTCTATTTGAATTTGGGGAAATGAAAAGGGAAGGAAGTAATATTAATAATAAAACTTGACTAAACCTATATAATCATATTTCATTTATTCATAGAGATGTTTAAAGATACAAAAGATTGACATATGTCATTATTATAATTAGAGATAAAATTATATGAAACTAATTTATTAAATTATAGTTTTAATTTAAACACATTATTGAATTAAGCTAATAATCCTAAAGTAATTAAATTAAATACACAAAATGATTTATTTAACTTGTTTAATTATGAATAGATAAAGGTTAATATCTAATGAGCTAGGAGCAAAATTAAATTTTATCAGAGTCTTATTTATAGCATTTTAATTAGATTAGAAATATTAAAATTGCATTCTTCAAGCTAAATGGTTTTTAAAATATGTTTTTGAGTGTTATATATTTTAGAAGCTTTGAATTAATGACTCAAGTTTTAAATATAGAGCCTTTTCTTTACTTGCTAATTTGAAGTTTACTGATATTTCTTAGAATGTATACTTTAATTTTAACTTTTAATTATCTAAACTTTAAAGTTCAGCTAGCTAAGTATGTCTTATTTTATCTTAGGAGACCTCAAGTTTTATGGACCTAATATTTCTCAACAGTGCATTTATTTTATGAACTAGGGTTACTAGATATCTTGAAAACAAAATTTGAGCTTCTATAATATCATTTAACCTCAATCTCAATGTGAAAAAGTGAAGATTATTTAGATGAATAGTAATTTATTTATTTGGGATATATATTTTCTTTCTAAAATAGAAGATGACACTAATAATAATTTGTAAGACTATAGAACTTCTTATTTGGTCATCAATGAGTCTATTTAAGATGTTCATTCAAAATTCAATAAAGTAGTAGAGATTTTTTTTAAAGTTCTCAGCCAATCTTCATATAAAAATGGTTTTCATAATTATATCAAAAGCATTTTCTTTTAATTTATTATATAAATTGATAATTGGAGTTGCCAGTAATCTCATACTATTTCACTTAAGAAAAATATCTACCATTTTAATTAATTTCCATCTTCATCTAGATTAATTTGTTTGTAAACAGTAGATATAGTTTACTCATTTTGTCTTATATTTTTAAAGAGGTAATAAAAAAATAATGAGAATCTACTATTAAATAGATTTTAATACGACTCGTAATTCTTTCCACGAATTATTTAAGTTAGTTTTCTTTATGGTGTTCATTCAATCTATTTTCTCTTTAATTAATATATTAGTGGTCTGAGCAATATTCTTTATGCTCAAGAATTATCTGTAGCAAATGCCTATTTTAATAAAAACAATTAACTTCTCGACAGTAGCTAAGACAAATGTGGAGGGTCCCAAATAGACTATTGATATTTTCAGGTATCCTAGCATCTTTCAAGTAGCAGCTCCTATGATTAGATGCGTTATCTTGCTTAAGCAGTGATTGTCCCGCCACAAAGGATTAAATTTTTCAAGCGCTTCAATTGACTAGAGTGTATTAAGTAGACTCCAACACTATCATTCTTGCCTTTAAAAAGCTAGTAGGAAACTCTTCCATCACTAGAGCTGCAATTAGGCCAATCTGTTGGTATCTCTTAGAATCGGTACAAGACAACTACTGAAATTTGTGGGAGCTCTCGCTTTTTTGGCAAGTTTATTTGTACTTTCGGTTGCTATAGATATTTCGTTTATGTAAGGTATATTCTTTGGCAGCATGTTTAGTACATTTCTTGGAAACTTACTAATTTACTGCGTAAAAAATTCAATTTTATTTGCTCGACATATTTATGTATTAACAATCAGCTGTTGAGCTATCAACTTAACCACTACCATTTTGTTTAAATGAATCATTTCTTTGATACTTGATTATTTTAGCTTTTGTGAATTGACATTGAATATTAAATCTTAAGGTCAATCAGTTTAAGTGAGCTTTCTTAAAAAAATTAAACTAGCATTTTTCCACATAAGCCCAAGTTCTAAATTTTAATTATACTTTTCTTCAAGCCATTCGAAAGTATTTTTTTAACTCAGAGGTGTTGTCATAAGTTTTAATATTTATTTTTTATATTAATTTCCAGTCATTCTTAATGAAGCGCTTAATCAAAGATGAAATTTGAATTTTTAAGGTTTTTTAGACATCTAAATTAAATCGTAAATAATCGCAATCAATGGTAACTTATCAAAAGCTATTAAACAGCTCAAGCTACTTATTTAATAATATCATTTTTAATATATTAGGACTCCCTCAGATTTGATGTAAATTTTAATTGCTTTTCTTTAACAATGTTTTACTGGGGTGAGATATTTCGAGCGAATTAAAAGTTTGAGAATTAAGATTAAAGCAGCCCAAGTATCCTTATTCTTCATCTTAGAAATCAATGTAGGTGCAGTAAGTCAATTTATACTCTTTACCGATTGAGACACTGACATTCATGAAATTCGATTCATCCTAAAATTATGCTCAATTTTCAATAGTCCCAAGTAAATGACGAAGGTCACTCTATCTTAGTCTTTCTTTTATTACTATGTTTTATCTTTAAAAATTAATTAAAAGTTTTAATCATAAAATGATTTTGTATAAAAAATTCTATTTGTGAAATAACCATTTATTTATGACGAAGATAATTTTCTACTATTTTTTAGAATTATTTCCTCAACTATTTAGCATCAGCCTCGATGAAATTATTTTTTTTATTTAGTATTATATAGGGAAGTATCACTCTAACCTTGAACTCGTTAGTAAATGTTCATTAGTTCATGGAGAAGATAGGAAATAAAAAAGAATTAAACAATTTCTTAGTTCAGGAATGCGGAGCTTATTTACTTAAACTCTTATGTACGAATGTGGACTTTCTTCGCTCTATACTTAATGGGGAAAAAGAAGTAACTAATTTAAAGCTTAATAAATTATTGCATTATAAAAGAAAGGATGTGATTGCTGCTGCTGTGTCATAGATAGAAGGGCTAACAGTTAAGAATTTCCTAGAGTATGCTTGCTTCTAAACCCTCATTTAAGATTTATCTTTCTGACAACAGTGACTGGTTCAATATCAATAAGCGATGTATTTGGGACATATTAATGTCCCTTGATAAAATTGGAGTCAATTATTTGGTTAATGCAAAAAGAAGTAAGTGGGCAAAACTAGACTAAACTAAAAGGCTTCATGGCTTGTCCAATGAGACCACAATTTACCAAGGTGCTTGAAAGTCATTGAGCTTTAGAGGTGTAAATTTAATCATATTTTCACTCCTTTATTTAGTGTATAATGGAAGATCCTTCTGCTAGATGAAGTCAACAGCATCGAGAAAGAGAAGAGCTAAGAAATAAAAAAGGCTATGGATATGAGTAAAATTTGAGAGAATAAATAAAAATACTTGGAAATAAATAAAAGAATGCCAAGATTTTGGCGAGATGAACAATGTGCTTTAAGACCTAGATCAGGATAAGAATTTATTCATGTTATTGATGGGGGCAGGTGTCATTGACGAGGACGACACCTATTGGTAAATAGCCTAAATATGAGCTCCAGAATACTCTGATATAATGCCTTTGGTTTTATTAATGTATTATTGCTCAAGTATAATTGAATTGGGGGAAATTAAATTAAAATAAATGTCATTTTAATATACATCAAATTAGTAGCAATTAAAGTTTGCGAATTTGAACGATATTGGGCTCATTCGATAGATAATTCAAATTAAGTCAGACTTTACTATTGGCGGTACTATTTTATCCCATCTCTGGAGAGAACTAAATCTACTTTAATTAGATGCCTCTAAATAACATTAAATTATGGCCACCTATTAAACTCGAGTTAAATTACTCTAAGGATGAGTTAAAATATTTACTCCAATAGTAGAGTCCGGCTTATTTTGAATTCTCCATCGAATGATCCCAAGATCGTCAAATATGGCTAAATGCACTTGCTACTATTTTTATTTATATTAAATTTGATTTTATTTGATTTCCCCAATTCAATTATACCTGAGCAATAGAACTTAATTTTAATTTTAAATTTTATAGAACATTCATTCTTTTAAAAAGAGTTAAAATTAACATTAAAAATTAAATCTATTTCACTATACAGTAAGAGGTTTAAGAATTATTAGTTTTCACTGGTCTTAGAATTGGTTTCCTTTTTGAGACCTTATAAATCTTTGTTTGAGATTAATGGGCCAAGTGAGGGAAGCCATGAGTTAATTTCCATCTTCGATTTTTCAGTCTCAAACACAATGTTAATCTCAAATTTATTTGAGCGATCATTAATGTAATGATCCCCCTCTCTTAAATTAAATTTTACCCAATATCAACTTTTTATCTGATGTTCATATCTTTTTTATGATTCAACCTCACAATGTTTCTGGGAAATTCTTTGGCTTCATCCTTAGAAAAAAACTGCGAGGAATCAAAATGATTGTTATTGTCATTTCAAACAACTTGAGAGGGAGTATATCTATGTTTTTAATGATCAAACTCCTCTTTTGAGTTATATAATTTTCTCGTGGTTTTCACTATTTTATCCGTACAGATGCACATGTTTTCTATGTTTTTAATTGCAAAGATCTAAGATGTCAGCTACTATGGGATTATTATAATCATTTTGATCTGTATTTGTTTTTAATTTTAAAACAAAAGAATATAACCATCTGAATAAGAGAGATGTATAAAAACAATCAAAGAATTTAAATCATAATTATTTAATAACAAAAGTTTCAGCATTAGTCTTGCCTCGCACTTAATATTTCTCATTACATATATTTACTAAAAGTCCATTGCAATATTTCTCCCTAACTCGATTTCATTATAATTGTTTCTTTTCATCTCAAATAATCACTATTACTCTTTTAATTCGTTAAATATATTGTCCATCTCTCAAATTATGAACTTCTAACAGAATGAATCAATCTTCAATTTTCATTGAGAAATCTATTATATTCACAAGGATTTTCTAAAGGGTGTTCCTCTTAAGTTTTTGAGAATTCTTTAATATTCTTCCCAATATTCGCAAATGAAACCCCCAAGAGTCTAATTATTTTAGAAAAAATAGTAAAGGGTATTTTAAGTAAAAATTAAATAATAAAAACTAAATTAAACATGTAAGTACATATAGTTTAATGTTAAACCTTTAATCATGACATCATCGAGAGTTCGATTCTCTTAAGTTAAGTTTATCTTAAATCACTTAATAAAGAATTAGTTAATAATTAATAGAGTATAATTCTAATCTTAATTTATATATCACCCATATTTTATTAAAATTTTACTTATGGGGTTTTATTACACTGTCTAGATGCCTCTATCTTGCTACTAGGCATTTTGGCGTACTAGACTATATAAGTTTATATCTAAGTTTAGTTTTCGTTTTCTTGAGTTAAGCCTTGATGAAGCTTAAGAAGCCTAAAGTTATTTTTATTTTTATTCTATTTGGTAAGAATTTTAAATATTCAGATAATTTAAACAATTAATATAGTAGTATTTTAGAACTATATATATAATTAAATTTTTAATCACTTTTTATTACTCAATTTATTGAAAATGTAAGGCATTCGAAAAAACCGCAATACATTTTATATTTTCTTTTCATTTTTTACATTAATTTAATAATTTGTATATAATAATTAACTTAATTACTAATTAGAAATGTTTTGAACATACATGAATAAATGGATGTTCATTTTAACAAAAATGTTTAATCATTACTTAATTAAATTTATTGGTTTTATACTATTTAAAGATTATACTATTATATTGATAATTATTATAAATTTTAAAGTTTATTGTATCTTCAATTATTACCTTATTGCTAAGTATAAGAGAGATGATAATCGGTTAAACTTCTTAAAAAGATATACTATTGTTTACTCTATTTAATGTCTTGATTATTCATTTATAATGAATTTATCGATTAAACTAAATAGATTATGTTTACTTAATAAGCATAAAGCAAGCAGCATACTAGAAAATTTAAATTAATTCATATTTCTAGAATTAACTCTACATAATTAAAATACAGATTAATTCTGAAACAATTAATTTATGCATAGTCTGTTTTCCCTATATTTATTTCTACAGTAACCTATTATTTATTTATTATTACCAATTCTTATTTCAATCTTACAAGCTATTCAATAGTGCTAGTATTTCCTTGGCAATAAACTAAACAGTGCCACTATCCTTTATTAACTAGTCTCCCAACTCGCCTAACTATTTTATCTTAAACTCTACTATGAAATATATCGCCCATGATTATCATTTTTCTTTGAGATATATCAGCATAGCATGATTAAAGCCCCTCATTCTTCTCGATTTCATGGAGGGTCGCGATATCCGTAACCCGTCCTTGAGTTTCTGATAGCATAAAGACTCCAAACTTTCCATGCTTATCTCGAGCACAAAAACTATTTTCTTAGGCTGCCTCAGTTCTACATCCACGCAGTTGTTTTCTCGAATAAAAAGATATCTTTTCTATTTTTTAACAAATTTTCAAGCAATTGGTAAAAGGCTCTCGCAACAATTATTATGAAACTAGGCTTGAATGCTTTTTAATAATTACATCCATCTTTTTAAAGTGATTATACTAAATAATCTGAAAGATTTATGATTGCAAAATTAAATTAACATTCATAAGAATACTTAAATAAAAATGAATATCACACACTAAAAAACGATTCATCTTCATCCCCATTCTCGTATTCTTCATCATCATCTTCATTTTTAAGTCTTGTATGCTCCCTATCTGTTTCACCTTGCGAAGCTCCTGTCTAGTGATACATGTGGTCTCACGAAGTAGGACCGTTATAAAAATATTTAAGATATGCTTTTTGTAACTTAAATTTTAAGTGAGTGCACTGGCTCCCCCAGTGTCTGATTAGAAGGAATACTTATTAATATATTCAGTTTTAATGTATACAATTTTATAATAAGTAATAGATAAATTAATATTAAAACTGAATATATTAAAATAAGTGTTCTTAGTAATCAGGCGCTGGTGGAGCCTGTTCACTCACTTAAAATTTAAGTTACAAAAAACATATTTATCAATTATTTTTTTAGCGGTCCTATCTAATAGGAATAGAGGTGCAAATAGACTGATGCTTTGCAAGGCGACACTAAGAGAAGACTGCAAAGTATAAAAAGATGATAATGATGATGATGAGGATGTTGATGATGAAACGTTTTTTTTAGATATCCATTTTGTTTTTATATACTAAGCATTCTAATTAATGTTAATTTAATTTCTACAATCATATATTTTCCAAATTATTTTTGCATAATTAATTAATCTATTACTTATTGTAAATTATGAGTCCTTAGAAACATGTGACTACATTTTCATCTAACAAGTTTTGCTTCTTATTGCCATGAATTGATCTTATCATTGGAAAATCAATGTCTTTTCTTGTTTAAATATGTATCTATAACTTGCTTTTCTTTTATGCGTAATTGACATCTTGTCATAACAATAAGCTATTTTGCTTCAAGTACATATTTTACTTGGCTTAGCAAAGAGGATACAGCTTAGTCAAAATGAATTCAATTATGCTCATCTATTAAAAGTGAAGACTAATCAAGAATGTTAAGAATTATGGATCTTCGCAGCAAATTTCGAAATCTTTTTGAGTAATGTAAAATTATCCACTTTTAATCTCATACTCGTTGTCATTCACTTGTAGATTGAATTGTTCACCCAGCGTCTCAAACTTCATTTCGTCCCTTTGTATAAGATGGTCAATTTTTTTCAATAATAAACAAAGTACTATCATGTTTCTTTGCTAAATGGATGGCTAAGCAAGTAATGATAATTGGTTTGCATTTTCTAATTCCATGATTGATAAAAAGGCGATTGTTAGACGACTCTAGAATATAGTTTAAGCAAGAGTCGGGAGATAGTATCTTAAATTAGTGACTTTTTCAAATATTCTTTTAATATTCTGAGATTTTTAATGCAGCTCTATTTCCTGATTTTGCGAATCCTTATACTAATTCATACTTCCCGTTCCTCTAATAAAACTGTATTAACGCTTATTTCTATTGCTCGTAAGTGAATTTGACTCGCAGATTTAGAAAATGAGAGCATCTCGTCAAAATTTGAAGAATTGCCTTGCCAAGGATTCTAGATGCCTTTCTAGCAATCTTCATGCCTTTTTTACACCATCAGGAAGCAAATCTTTTAAGGCATCTTAAATATCTCTTCCAGTTTTCTAACCCACGGTCAGTTATTCGTTGTAAGGAGTTAAAAGAGCCTGTTCAAAATTTAATGTACAAGTAATATTTAGAAAGTGCTAATTGTTATTGAATATTTCTCTCATCTTCACGATGAACCTTTCAATTGATCTTCACTTTGAACCTAACTCTAAAAACTGTGGCAACAATATACAAAACAACTTCTATTGGCAACTCCTTTGATGAACCCTAAACAATGATCATCTTTCATCGCACTGATAAAAGGCCTTTTTAAGATAAATATGGTATTTAGAGGAAGTCTTACGAATTGAGGTTGGCAAGCCACTGTAAGAAAAGACTAGTCATTATTGGGAGAACCCAAATTTTTTAAAAATTAAAATAATTCAATTCAACTGAGAATTTTACAAATCCCTGAATTTAGTTTATAATATGAAACTAGCAAGCCCTAGAGATGTTAAATATCTAGTCAGGTTGTTATAGAAGATTAGTGAAGCGACGAAAAGTCTGGTTTATCTGAATTAAGTCTTAATGACACAGAGCTCGTGGCATATTCTGGAAAGCACATCAAAATTTAAATTTTAGCATGAAGATTTTTATTTCCTTAAAAAAATCATTCAGACTATAGCTGTTTTTAATATGTAGCATCGAAGAACTTAAACCTGTCATCAGCTGGAAGCAGTATAAATTATCGCAAGCAAATGGCATTTATTTCTCTTTGCAAAGTTTCTCCAAGATTTTTAGACTGAGAATATTTAAAATTTTAAATAAAAAATAGAGGCTTTTTAATATTGATGTAACCGTAAAAAGGTTTTTACTTGATAGTTACTCATTTAGCCTAGTTAAGTATTATAGCTGGCTAAAATTAGTGATGCTATTGACTCTGTGAGACTAAAAGGGCCTTTGCTACTATTATTTCAAAATGAACATCTGGGAATGTCACTGAAACCTATCAGGGGCTTGAATTTATGTTGCTTGAGTACTTCGCTCATATTATAGTCATGCTTGGGTTGAACATCCTTGACTCGCTCGATCAGCTAAGGAGGTTAAGCTTATTAATATAGAGAAGGTCTGCGTTTTTTGCATCCTTGAGTTATCAAGTTAGGAATATCAATGTTTGTTTCTTAGCCATATCTCTAATACTACTCCTCTATGAAGTCATCGATTGTCTGGTTCTGCTTCTAAAATAATTTAGGGATTTTTTATGCATCTATGTACTTTTAATTTTAGTTTTTAATAACTGCTACTTTTTGAATTATGGTAACTTCTTACGAATTTAAATATTATATTTAAGAATACTAATCAAAAATTTTGAATAATTATAGCGGGTATTGACGTCAGGAGGTCACAGGTGACGTCATGAAGTCACAGGTGACGTCCTCCAGTCACAGGTGTCGTCAGGAGGTCACATTATGATAAATATGAAAATTTATATGTAATAGATGTTCAAAGCACTATAAAAGATTCTGTTGGTACTTTTTTCTTCAGTGTCCTAGGGGTGCACCCCTGGTTATCCGGGGTCACAAGGAATAAAACCCCTAATTCGCAAATAATAAAAATAAAAAATAGGGATCAATAGTACGTTAGCACATCTAGAGGTTCGGAGACAATTATTCTAAAATAATATATGATAATTAATTTATTTTTTAATAGATGAAATCTAGTGGACCCACTCTTCTTCGAATTTTTCTTGCCCATCTTGAAAAAAAATTGATAGATAATTATGGGTAGTAGGGATAATCGATTAATTGACATAAAGATGAAAGATTTTACAGTAGAAAACAGAACAAGATAACTCTAGAAATCTAGATATTTAAGATATAGAATAAAACAGGAAAGTATACTAACAACTTGCTATCGTATAATGGGATAAATTGGGAAGAATTAGACATGAATAATGAAAGACATGTTCAGAATTTTAATGGAAACATTGTACGAGATATGATATACTCAATTATATTTGAAGGAGTTTGGGCAGAACTTAATTTTTGGGTCACTCATGTAAAGAACATGATGACCGCTTTACCATACATAATAAAAGATTTTTAATACGAAGCATTGTAGAGAAGAAATCTTAAAAATGTAAAAAACATTCAAGTTTATGAAAACATATCCAATCTATATTCATATTTGCGAAATTAAAATTACTAACATTTATTTATTTACGATCAAATATAAACGATTACCTTTAATTTTTAATTTCATATACAGTTTTATAAATATTTTAATGGACTTTGCCACCGAATCTCTACGGGGGCTGGTAACCCCTTAACGCCTTCTATTTTTTGTTTCAGGTTCTACCCTTTATGACCTGTTTAACTAGGGGTTGCACCCCTAATGATTTACTAGAAATGATACTAGAAGAATTTTATATAGTGCTTCACACAGTTATAACAACAAATTTCATATTTATTATGATGTGACCTCCAGACGTCACTGTGACATCCTGACGTCACCTGTGACCTCCAGACGTCAGTGTGACCTCCTGACGTCACCTGCGACCTCCAGACGTCAGTGTGACCTCCTGACGTCGCCTGTGACCTCCGGACGTCATCTGTCACTTTGTGACGTCAACACCCAATTATAGCTATCTTATTAAAACTTAAAGTTATTTTATTCTTTTAAAGCCTTAGACCCTACTATTTGTGCAAACTTTACTTTAATTGATAGCCTCAGCACAAACCAAACTTTAAGGTAACATATATGTTTCTCTATCCTTAGATAATTAGAATGATCCCTATATTCAAACTAGCCTGCATCAACCATGAGAAGAAAGTCTTATTCAGTGTATAACAAAATCATTATACATTCCAGTTATTTACTAAATATATTATAAAATGAAAATCTTCTAGCCAACACTAAATTTTCCTTAAACTATAAGACTTTCATCACAAAATTTAAAGTAAAGTATTAGGGAAACTATGAATTGTTATAGAAAAAGCTAGAGGTATGAGGTGGCATCCATAGGTGATGGTAGTTATTTAAGTGACTTAATAAGTTGTAAACAAAAATCGCAATGCATTCAAGGAAAGCTGCCAAAGAAAAATTAAATAAAATAACCAATAGGAAGAAATAAAGATTAACTAAGTAGAATGAAGCTGGTAAAGATGGGATAAGATTGCCTTGCAGGGAATGTAAGAAAAATACAAAAATTATTTCTGCGTGAGTTAGAATAATATATTATGCTTAATTCTGACTTGTAAAGTTAAGATAAAATCTAGATTAATTATAACCTTTCACTCTTTTCTAAAATATTCTACCTTATTACAAGCTATAGCAAAAGAATTAAATTTTGACTTTGTTTATCAATTAAAATGTTCTTAAAGGTAAAAATGAAATAAATCTAGAAGCTTGATTATTAAAATGCATCTTCTCAAGTTTTTGGTAATTTACTAAATGAGTTATTCATTGACAATTTAGTCTTTATTATAAGGTTTAAATAATTTTAATGTTATCTTTTTGTATTTCTATCATTTTGCTGATAATTTTAAGTAAAATTTAAACATACAATAGATTTTTAAATTTTAATGAAAATTAAACTATTCCTTTTTTTAGTAAAATTAAGTACCGTTTTAAAAGTGTCAATATGTTAAACAAATATATTTATGATTCAAATTATTGATCATTAATTCTTTAAAACGTTAAATGTGTGTGTAATGAGTAATCTCAAATTAAATTTAACATATCACTGTTTAATACTAAAATCAAACCATCAATTTTAGTCGTGACGTAGACGTATCTGAAGTGAGTTGACGTGGCAATCAATGACGTGGCAAGTCCTGAACTAAAAAACTCCAAATAACCACCTCGCTCCCCATTCCACATCTCCCCGTATCGAGATGCAAAATCAGAGATAAGAGCCTAGCGAACTAGGAGTATCCCCCGCAGAGCTCGCAGAGATCTGCTTCCTGTAAACAATTAAAGAGGAGTCTGGAGAAAACGCTTACCAGGTTCCATCGCTTCTGAGATAGAATTCTCTGTCCTTTCGCTGTGGTAGCCTCATTAACCCGACCTGGTGTGGGAGGAAAATCATTATCGTTGGCTTCTATGGTTCTCATCGTCTCACTTTTGAAGGTTGAGCACCACCTTCATCCTGCTCCCTATTACCTAGGAAACTGAACTCATGCCAGGAAGCTCATCTAATGCAGGGAAATCCTTAGCGTGCAGACGACTCGAGGAGTCTAGGATCTGACAGATTGAACCCCGCCGACTGGCCCCTAATGCGGTGAACCCAGCAACCCCCTGCCTACCCTCAGCAGGCCTTAGTGTAGTAGAAAGCTCTATCAGAAAGTCCCAAGTGGTTGGTACCACCTAGCAATTAACTTTCTAATTTAATAATAAACGTTAAAATGCTTCAAGGATAAATTAAAATGATTTTAAAACTTTATATATTGTATCGATCATAAGTTTAAAAACTAAATTGATGTGTGTATCAATAAGTAAAAGCATAAATATAGGATTAAATTATAATAAAATAGTAAAAAGTGTTTTAAACTACGAAAGAAATTCTCTCTGAATAATAATACTCATATACTACAAATTTTTGCGCAAGTTAAAATTATCTAAAATTTGCGATTAAGCGCCTATTTTAATAATTTTAGAACATGCAAAAATGAGAAAAAAAAATATGAACTAATACCTGTTTCTTAGAAGGTTTACCGAGAAACCTAAAAATTTAGTATTCTTTACAAAAAATATGGACATAGTAGAAATATATAGTTAATAAAGTAAAATTATCTAATCTCTACTATGTGCTAAAGTACAATTTATTTTTTAAATTCATTATTAATTAATAACAAAATCTGTAAATAAAACAATCGCTTTAAACATTTTGTATGAAATTAAAATTCAAGTCTTTCTCTCATCGATCATATTAAATTTACATAAATATAATTAATGCCAGTTTTTTCATCTGTATTACGCAAATCTTCTGATCTTTTGTAAATCATTTTTTAATAGACAATTGTGCAGCAAGATGGCTTAGTATTTGAAGAAATTTCCTCAATTATTGAATCGTAACTCTATAGTGTGTTTTTCTCTCTGAGATAAAGGAGTATTTCAGAGAGAGACTAGATGCCAACAAACCAAATATTGGGTAGAAGAGCAATAGAAGCAGAAGAAGTGATATGATAGATTAAATTTTTGCTCTGATTTAAGAAAGCTATTTATTAAAAGTGTTCCTCTCATTATTGTGTATGCAATTAAATTAATCATAAAAATAAATGAATTTAGTAATTATTTATATATGTTTCAACCTTAAATATTAAATTATTTTTTATGTAATATAATTGAATGTATTTTTTGGCAGGGTAAAAGAAGCAAGTTGCAATAAGAATAAGGGATAAAGATAATTTGTTTGTAGAAAACTTTATGAAAATCTATTATAAAATACAATGAGCTTCAATCAAAACCCCAAAACCCTTTCAGTAGTTTGATTGAGTTTTTGATTGATAAAAGTAGACTATTAGTGCATACTTTATTAGGGTTTTAATAGGGCTTATGTAGGGGTTTAATGTTTAAATGTTAGTAATATAAGTGAGTATAACAACAGAGTTTTTTAAATATTTCACACAAAAATAAGCTTAGAGTCATGTGGCAGTTCTCTGAATTTTATCTTTCTAAGTTGATGTTTGATTGTTTCTATTGTTTGTTAATTCGCTTAGCTTGGCTTGATAATAGTTGAGTATGCAAGTTCTCTGAGACCTCCATTTATTTTATTTTTATCGAGATATTGTTTGATTCTCTGGTTAGAATCTCTCTCACCCCTGCAGCTAAAGTGTTCGTTTCTTGGCATGTCGCTCTCTATTATTATTACTGCTAGAGCCCAGATATCCCATTAAGTGTCTCCATCTCTCCAATCTTTTCTCTCTGGGAAATATCCAGGAGTGCCGTATACATTTCCTTATACAGAGGCTTGCACTCTTTGAGCTCTGTTGAAGTCAATAATAAAAACTCTAAGAGGCTGAAAGTTTATCATGATGTTCTCTGGCTTTAAGTCTCTATGAACATAACCAAGCTTGTGAAGCTCTTCAATCCCCTCAACTATCTGCTATACTATCTAGCCAATTTATCTCTGACATCTATTGTCAGATAAGAATTCTCTGTAAGTCATTTCAAGTAAAGGAAGCCTGAAGGCTACATGATCTTTATCAAGTAAAATAGATTCAAGCTAGATGATATGCCTGCATTCATTTAACTTTGCCTTTTAAAGAGCATAATACTCATTAGCAAATTCCATTTGGAACTTGTCATCAGCAAGGAAGTAATTGAAAGGATATATCTTGTAAGCATATTAGTCATCAGTAATTACTCTCTTCTCAACTTTATCTTCAAGAGTAAGGTAGCTTTCTAGGCAAGAATCTAAGTCAATAATTTTTAATATAGGAATCTTCATTGCTTCAATTTTAACCATTATTTTATTGATCTCAGAGACTGGAAAGTTCTTGACTGCTTTCTTCATTTTAACTTACTTCTAGACTTCAACTCTAAGAGACTCCACTGAGTTTCTTGATCTTCTCTTTTAAAGGAATTTATTACCAGTAGCTTCATGAATAAAGACAAAACTTTAATTGTGCTTTTTCTTTAAGTGCACTTTGAGATCTCTAGTATTAGAATATGGCTTCTCACAGAACTCACAGACATACTTCCCATCTTTCTTTTAATGCTTGAGATATAACCTTGGCATATCGTTGTGTATATCTCTCAAGTGTCTTTTATAAGTCGACTAGTAAGGGAAAACTTTATTGCATTCTTTGCATTAATAGTCAACTTTAGCTGGAATTTATTAATGCTCTATGGCGG
>ARYC01007219.1:0-11043 GCA_000711775.1 Oxytricha trifallax
CACAGATTTGAAGAGACAAGAAAGCTTCTAAGTGATGTTAAAATGTATTAATGAATATTGTTGAAATAGAATTTAATTAAGGAAATTTGATATTAGTATATGGTTTATAAAATTAATGAGGTAGTTAAGTTTATCAAAAACTAACGATATAGACTTATTCGATAGATAAATTATATGATTATATTGATATTAATGTTTTCTGTACAATTTTTACTCAAAATGATAATAATCTAAATTGAAGTAATTAATTTTTGATTTTTGAAAAATCTTATATTTTAGATCTAATAAAAGTAAATTTTATAGTATCTCCATTTTCTCATAAAGTCTACCAATTTAGAAAGTTATTTTCAACTAATTTAATTATTTATTTATCTCTTTTATCTTAATTTGAATTCATTAATACAAAATTAATTTTATCATTTGTATTTCGCATTATTTTATTCTTAATATTTTAAATAAATACATTTAGATTCAAGGAAAGACAATTATCGAAAACGTAATGAAGATGCACGAGACTAACAAAAAAAATAAAAATAACAAAGCCAGCCCTTTCGTGAAAAAGAAATGCATCGAAATCATGCCACTACTCGTAAAATACATCTAGCCTTACTTTTCTGATACTCATCTTGAGCTCTCGCTTAAGGCCATTTTCGCCTTTATAACAAAGAAAGACAATAAGGACAGAGGTTAGGGATTTCTGTCCCTTGATAAAATGGGATTATTAGTATAAACAAGCAAATTCAATAGATACTTAGGCGATGTATTGAACTTACTCGAGAAGGAAATCGTTGCAGTCAAGCCTAAACTTCCAAATTAAAACAACAAAAATTTCATCACTCTAGAAATACTTGCTTGCATTAAAATGCTGCTCCGAAACTTTGGAGATGACTTTGACAAAAGATACGATATGGTGTATTTTGTGAATGATTTGTTCTTTTTTTGATTCAACAAGCAGCTTATAGAGACTCTAGCTGAACTTTCAAAGGTATGTCAAGGGAAGTATAAGATGATCACTTAGATTAAGCTACTTGATGCAATCAATTATCTTGACTTTAAACACAAATCATTTCCCCATTGGATTAGACAATTTAAAGAGACAAAAAAATCATGACGGGTAAATACAGCAACAAAGCTACTCCCATAATTAGAGAAAAGATTCGAATCAATCTAATTCATCTGACAAGGGATATACTAAATTTGTTTATCTTAGTATGTTTATTAAACTATAAGAATAACTGTCTATGATGGGTTAATCAGTCGACTACTACAGGAAAGAAAGTGGAGATACTAACACAATTTCAAATGCCTTGAATTAGGAAGAAGAATTAAAGAATGGTCTTTTAGAATTACAAAGTTAGAACTTGCAGCTAAAGAAAGACAAGAACGGAAACATCTAAAACCACTTAGTCATCGACATTTCAACTTTAAAGAAACTTTTAAACAAGGCCTCTTGCGAATTCATTCTTAGCTTGATTCAAGGAACTAACGAAAAAGAGAAAGATAAGGGGGAGCAAAAATTGAATTAAAAAACTTAACTAGTCACTCTTGCTCTTAAGACCCTGGCATCATATGATTTCACAGAGTTTAGTGACAGCGTTACTTAATTCATAGAAAATTCAGTGCTTAATTATTTAGATGATGAAAATCCAACTGTCAGGAAAGATGCAGTTAAAACTTGCTGCTCACTAAGCTTTTCATAATCTAATGGTCAGTCACTCCAAAGACTTGAAGCGGTTATGATTAGAATTAAGCCCCAAAAAAGTATTTATAAATTCTTGGTAATTTAAAAATAAATAATTTCTATCTATATTCATTCCGATAATAAATAATTAATTAATTATAAATCTAAATAATTTATTCAATTAATTAAACTTAATATTAGTACAATCAAAAATATTTTTTTTTCAATCTTAGATTTAGTAATTTATAAAATGGTTAATATAAATAAGTAAATTACTCTCTTAGCTTTAATAGAATTTAAATTGCAAAATTTAATTGCAAGATGCAACTTCTTTTTATTTTATTTAAATTCAACAAATTATAGAAAATTTCTTTACTTTTTGAGTCACATTTTCATATTGCATATTGATCATAAAATTATTTAGGAAAAGATTTTAATATTTAACGTTGTTAATTGTTAACAAACTTCTTCATAAACTCCTCGTAACTGCAACTACAGATAATGACTATAGAATAAGATGCACTATGCTAAAATATTTAAACTCACAATTTGATCCCTTTATTTCAAGGTATGAAAATTTGCTCATGCTTTTCAACTGTATGCAGGATTCAAATCTCGACAAAAAAGATAGAACTGTTAGAATTCTTGGTAGACTAGTCAATCATAATGCCTCATAAATTTTGCATTACTTAAGACATCTCATAATTTCATTAATGAGTCAGTTAGAGCACAGTAATGATATCAAAGAAAGAGAAGAAGCAGCCAAGTTGATAAAAACTTTTGTGAGGTCTAACAAGGATCTATCAAAATCTTATGCTAACTCCATTCTTAAAAGTCTTATTCAAAAGATTGAGGGTGAGTAGGCAACCTCTGCCTTTATATCAGCTGTCTTAGAAGCGAGAGGAGAAATTTCAAATGTAGATAGTGAGTCAATTAAACCATACATGGGAGACCTGCTTCCTTTAATACTTGAATGTATTAAAGATTAGAGTAGTGCTTAGAAAAGAGAAGTTGCTATTAAAACTCTGATTGCTATTATTGAGAGCACTGGATTTGTAATTAAGCCTTACTTTTTCTTCCCTGAAATACTATAGTATATTAGAAATCTAGTATAGAACGAATAGTCTAGCACAATTAAGAAATTGGTTTTCAAACTTATCGGTACCCTGGGTGCCTTGGATCCCTATTTAGTGAAATAAATTTAGATATACTGTAACAACTCTTAGAGAATTGATGGGGGTGATATGCATGCAAACATACCACTTCTCAAAATGATTGACTAGTAGCTTAATAATCCAAATCAAAAACAAGGATATTAGAATATGATTGAGCAACACAAAGGATACTCTGCCATTATGACATAGTCTTCAATAACTAAGAATATATTTTTGAAGAGAAAGTATATAGAAGAGGCTGAAAATTAGAAATAAATCAATAGCATAATTACTATAAATGAGATGAATATAGCTAATCCAGCATTTAAAGACATGCCCATGATCTAATTTTATAATCAGCTTGGACAACGAGGTAAGGACATGATTATCATAATGCATTAATAATTTTTACTATTATTATAATAATTATAAGTACCTTAAGAAGTACGACTTTGAAGAAACTAAAGAAAATAAATATCCAGCAAAGGCAATTTAACATTTGATCAAAGTTCTTTTGGATCAAACTCTTAGAGATCATCATGAGATTGTATTAAACGGTATTAAGTATATAGTTTATAACCTAGGTCAGGATTCTGTAATGTTCCTTCCATTAATTATTCATCCACTTATGACTTTAATAAAACCTAATGATTCAGTTTTGAATGAAAGTCTCTATCAATGCGTTAATGCTATTATTGGTACAGTTCCAAAGTCTATTGATAAATTTTCTGACATAATCTTTGACACAATTGATGATGTACTTTAGATTTAAGCAATTTAAGTTCTTGAACTAGTTAGGCTTTTAAATGTTAACTGCAAGGAACTGCTTTTGACCGACATGTACTTGCTTCTACCAAAAGTTGTCTAGTTAGTTGAATATAAAAGAATTTTTTAAGATATACATGTCTCTATTAAAGCAGTGCAGACAATTAAGGAATATCACACCTCTATCTTAGATGGTCTTTTATACATTATCATACCTCTACTTTTGAGAATAGGATCTAATGGTATTTAAGGTGCTGATCTAAGTTTGAGTATTGAAATTTAAAAACTATTGATACTTTAAAAGAATGCACTTGCTTCAGGGAACACGTAGGCTAAATTGTTCATCATCTCCTACAAGTTATGGAAACTTCTCCAAATTTGACAAATTTAGTTTAAGAAATATTAAGACTCTTCACTTCAATAGCTGGAAAATTGTTAATAGATTTCGCACCTTACATATCTTTGATTCAAAAAGCAATAAAGAGAAACAAACTTTAGTTTGAAGATTTTGATATTAAAGTAGAGGAAATCACAAGAGTAAATCCTGTCGATATTTTCTACAATAACCTTAAATTTTCTCAAATACAAGAAGAAGAAAGGTAGAGACAGCAAAACGTAAATGAAGCAGCACAAATTCAAAGTCAAACCAATCTACCAAAAAAGACTATTTTGGAACTTAAGAAATCAGAAAAAAGCACATTTATTTTGATGTACTTTTGAAGGAATTCAAAACGTCAAAATGCTCTATCGAAGCCGATTGGATTGAATGGCTTAAGAAAACCTCTCACCAGTTACTTAGACAATCCCCTTCACCTATTTTGTTTGCTTGTAGTACCCTTGCTGAAGTTTTTGCTCCAATAGCCAATGAACTTTATAATATTGCTTTCGTTAGTTGCTGGAAGATTATGAATGATAAAGGAAAAGAGAGAAATCTCGATAATTACCTTAATGCAATCAATCCTCTAGCAAGCCAACCATAGTCCTACAAACCATAAATGTGTATTAGCTTGAAAATATTTAATTTTTTATCATTCTTTGTTTACTTAATCTTGCCGAGTTTATGGAGCTCGATGACAATACAGATTATAAGCTATTCTCAGCAAGTACCTTGGCCAGAATAACTGAATAGTGTAATGCATATGCCAAAGCCCTCTATTATTAGGAATTGGAATTTGATAATGATCCAAAAAAATACCGTTGAGCTCTTAATTTAAACAAACTATGGACTTCAATAGCCAGAAGCTGCAGAGGGTATACTTGAATATGCTAAGAAAAATATACTCATAGATGAGAAAGAGGATTGGTATGAAAAGCTTCATAGATGGAGGGATGCTCTTAGAATTTATGAATAGAAGCAAATTTAAGATCCAAACAGCTTCGAAATTTTAAAAGGTAAAATGAATTGTTTCAGAAATCTCTTTGACTGGCAAAATTTATCTTCTCTTGTTGAGTTAATGTGGGACTAGTAACAATAAGTTGATAGAGTTAGTGAATCTACAGTTTTTACAAATTAAAATATTGCTTAAGTTTAATAAGTTTCAGAATTTGCATGCTACGCAACTTGGAATATGGGCTACTGGGAAAATCTTTAAAAGTTTGTTAAAGTACTAGATGGATAGAAAAATCCATACGAGAGATATTTCTTCTAAGCAATATTGGATATCAAGAATGATAAATATAATGAAGCATAGAAGCATATTGATAGAGCAAGAGAAGTTTTAGATCCAAAAATTACTTCATTACTTGGCGAGAGTTACAACAGAGCATACATCTTAATATAAGAAATGCAAAATTTAAGAGAAATAGAAGAGATTATTGAATAAACAACCATCAACTGATTTCTCAAGAAAGAAGCATTTATATTTACTTTGGTGCAATAGACTTGAGTATCAACCTTCACATTATCTAGAATAGTGGTAGAAGAGTTTGAACATTAGGAATCTAGTTATCGATAGATCTGAGGAAATAGATTACTACTTAAAGTTTGCAAAACTCGCACAAAACAATGGAAATAATGACTGAGGTCAAAGAGTGCTTCTAAACTTGAAGAACGAATTAATTAAAACTAAAGCTGAGAAGTCACTTAAGTTAACAAATTAACTTGCTAAAGTTGAATTTGCCATATAATAGACTGTATTCACTTATTTCTGGTAAACACTCCGAAGCTATCAAGAATTTGAAGAAGCTTCTAAGAGACAAAGAAGACATGGATCCATAGATCAAAAGTGATTGTGAACTAAAATTAGGTTAATGGCACTATGAACAGTAAGACTTCAAGAAAGCTAACTTAGGAGAGGAAGATTATCAAATTATATTACAGAGCTGTGATAAAGCTACTACTATTCATCATAATAATTAAGATGCTTGGCATTTTTACTCTCAAATGAACTACGAGGCATGCATTTATTACTCAAAGAGATTAAATGAGGAGTTTTAACAAATGTCTGAAAATCCAGCACAGAGTCATTAAACTAATATCTTTGATGATTTCCAGCCTTAAACTGAATTCTAAATTCAATAATTACAAGCTCATGCTACTTTAGGATAGAAAGAGCTCGGTCAAAAATATGTGTATCACGTAGTTTGTGCAATTAAAGGATTAGTTTAAATTTTGTCTCTCAGTGATCAAATGTACTTCTCAGATTAGACTAAAACCTTATAAAATACTTTAAGACTTTTAAAACTTTTGTTTAGACATGGTAATTTATTCGAAATTGAACAAATTATAAGAAATGGATTTGAAAAGATCGATTTAAAGATATGGATTGATGTCATTCCTTAATTACTAGCCAGAGTTGATATCAAAGATCATATCATAAGAAAATCATTGATAGATCTCTTGGAAAGGATTTCCCAGAAATTCCCATAGGCTCTTATCTATAGTTTGTCTGTGCTTTAAAAATCAAAAACAATTGAGAGAAGAAAGGCAGCTGATTAATTAATTGAGAAATTAAACTAAAACAGCCTATCTTTATTGATTAAGCAACAATGATTTCAGATGAGCTTATAAGAAGTGCTATTGTACATGCTGAGATATGGAATGAAGCAATTGAAGAGGCAAGTAGAATTTACTTTGGTAAAAATGATGCAAAGGCAATGATAAACTATTTAGCCCCACATCATAAAATGATGGAGGCCCTACCTGAGACTATGAATGAAATTGCTCTTTATTAAGGATATGCAAGTGATTTACAAGAAGCTGAAGGATGGTGCAAGAGATATTAACAGACAAAAAATTAAACAGAAATCAATCAGGCTTGGGACATATACTTAAACATATTTAGAAAGATATCTGGTAAGTTAAAAGAAGTCTAATTCTATGAATTGAAAAATGTAGTACCAAAGCTACTAAGCTCAGAAAATATAGATATTGCTGTTCCTGGAACTTTTAAGAGTGATAGAAAAATTGTAAAAATCTCAAAGTTCGCATCTGTTCCTCTAGTTTTATCATCAAAATAACATCCTAGAAAAATGCAAATTTATGGCAGCGATGGAAAAGAATATATTTTATTAAATTATAGGTTTAGGATACTTTAATTTTTAAAATTTCGAGAAATATACAAAAATTAAAAATGAGTGGTATTAATTTGAAACAGAGACTTAAGACAGCTGGAATTTTAATCCCAATTGTTTGGGCAGCAGCTATTTTTCCAGGTTCTTGGTTCATCATTAATTTTGGTATGTTATTACTGGCGCTTTATGATATTTCTAGGATTTCCATTTATGGTAATTCTTGAGTATAGTCACATGATGGAAAAAATCTTAGAGTATATGAGTGAATCAAATGAGAAGCAATTTTAAGGAACTAAGAATTAGCTAATTTCTATTTTGAATAATAAATATATAAGCATCCATTATCTGTTCTTGGTTCATGCTGCGATGTTTGTGAATAAACTTCTGATATCATTATCCTTTAGTGACTGATTGGAATATTCATGATTTTTGTGAAACTTTACTCTTATAATAAGTTTTTGCAAAGGAATGACAAGTAAGTCTATACGTGTGTTATAAGATGTATAGGAAAATTCAGGAACTTATATAGGATGATCACTTCGTTAGGCAGGTTCTTATATTAACCTTTATGAGCATCCTATAAAATATAGAAATTATTACTAAATTGTAAGTAATTTTTAATTAATTTTGCAAATATTGGAGCTATTCGGACTAATCTTAATTTCTGGCATAAGTTGATTCGGCTATCTCTTTTACTTTTAACAGTAATAATATTTGTTGCCTTTAAAGATGTTTAGGCCTAAGTTTATTGCCGTCATTTTTTGTTTGGCTTGGTAAGCAGATAACGGAGGACTCTTCTTTGGAAGCGCGCTTGGTAGAAAACCTTTCGCCTAGAGTATTTCTCCAAAGAAAACTACAGAGGGTATTTTAGGAGCATTTATTTTATGTTTCTTAAGCGCATTATTGATGTGGCTGATTGCACAGTAAGATTTAACTTTTAAATAATTAGCTATAATATGAATATTTTGGGGAATAAATTGATTAATCAACTTTACACATGTTTGATTTTAATATTAAAATAAATATATAAATCTAGGTACTCTACCGCATTTAATGTATATACCTGTTTTGCGGTAGAGTACCTTAATTATATTAATTTAGATAAAATAAATAAAAACATATATTGCATTACTTTTATTACAGAATGAATTTAATAAAAATGAGAAATATATAAAAGTAATAAAAATTATAATTATTTTAATAAAAATCAGAAAACTAAAATTATAGATTCTTAATTGAGTTGAAAGTTGCAAAATTTTTTCTTTAAATAATTAAATAAAATTGTTATGAATTCTGTAATAAAAGTAATGCAATATATGTTTTTATTTATTTTATCTAAATTAATATAATTAAGGTACTCTACCGCAAAACAGGTATATACATTAAAAAATGCGGTTAGAGTACCTAGATTTATATATTTATTTTAATATTAAAATCAAACATGTGTAAAGTTGATTAATCAATTTATTCCCCAAAATATTCATATTTTAGCTAAATCTATAACTTTAGCTACTGGTCCGACTTCTTGTATGTTAAGATTTCATTCCTAGATTATGCAATTTTGGGTGCTGTCAATGGAGTACTGGCAATAATTAGTGATCTAATTGAAAGCTTTATGAAAAGATGCTCAATGGTTAAGGTAATCCCCAGTCTGATTTTAATATAAATCTTGTTATAAAGTTTAATGATATGATAATCATAAGACTGAATATTCTTAATTTAATTTGCTTGCAAATATTTAATTGAGTAGGTATGACGTATTAATTTTATAGTGATTCTTTATTAGATTATTTATCACCAGCCATAATAAACATTCAATATGGAACGTATCTCAAAATCTCCCAATACTCGTCAAAACATCAAACCTACACTTTCTCCAAGTAGAAACTCAAAAATTCTGACATAAAAGACTGAGCAGTCTCAACTCAATTTTAGCAATCGCCCATATTCTACTAAAGTTTTTAAGTAAAGTAAAAGAAAAATGATGCTTGCAACATCCTTCTAGAATCATATGAATTATTTTTTGAAAAATTTAGAATCATAAATTAAATTTAAATAAAATGAAAATGAGGTAGCTTTTATAAAGTACTATCAATGAGGAAGATAGACAACTAATTCCCAAGCTTTGATTTGGAGAGTAGGATCATTTGAATGCGAGAATAACATACTTTAGTTATAAATATTTAGGAAATCTTTTCGGGTTGCACATGAGCAAAATAAGAAAAGTCTGCATTAATCCATAAAACTAGCCTAATCACTGTAAAAAGAAAAAGAAAATAGCGTTGAATTTGACTCTGAACATTTAAACTACTTGGTCAACCAAAATACTTTGAAGGAACTTAAACTTTACTCTATTTCGGATAGGGCTAAAATCTTTCATCGTACATTTCCTTGTTCTAAGATTTCTACTTCTAGTTTAAGAAACATTTATCTATCTAATGGCGTGAAATACAAAAAATCAAAGTCTTCTTATAGGATTTTAGCTTCTAAAAAAACATAAATTCAGGATGCTTAGCTTCATTCATACCCTTTAATATGCAACGCTTACTTTCAACAGAAAATTTAATTTACTTAGATGAGACTATCTTTAAGCCACACGCAATAACATTGTGATCGTAGGCTGGACCTTATCAAAACTAGGATGTTCAGAATGGAGGATTCAACATTAAAACTCTGGCTGCGTTAGTATTCATTTCTGGACAATAAGGGCTTTTAGGGTACATAATTAAAGAAAAGTCAATAAAAATTCCAGACTAAATTTAAGGCATTGAGATTATTGAAAATTCTTTTAAAGGCAAAAAGGCAATACTCTTTATGAAAAACTTGCGCGCTCATCACAATAGGGCTTTCAAGTAATAAATCGAAGATAATGGGTGGAGATATATTTTTAATGCCCCTTATTCCTCAGAGTTTAACTGCATTGAAGAAATCTTTTCTCGAGTTAAGCTTTAGTATAAAAGGGACATAATTGAAAGGAACTTTAATTTTTCAAATAAGATCACTACTAAATAGTAAGGAACGCAATTTATAACATTAAGTAAAGTGATTGTAATAAAACAGAAAAAGGCATATAAATAAAATGCAACGTTAAGTAGTTTATTAAAAGAAGAATGATTAAGTAGATGTTTTATTTAATTAATTAAGTTTTAAGTATAAAATAATAAAAAACTTTTGTTTTTATGGAGTTGAATTAAGGTTCCTAATTTGCTACCCCTCTTTTTGTTCTTCTTAATTATCGTTTTGTTAACCAACATAATCAGAATAAGAAAACGTTATTTCATTTAATTTTCGTTTTTTGGTAATTCGTCTGATTTACGATCCCTGTTTCAAAAGTGAGAGTGCTCTGCCTTTTCTTTCTATATGAAAAAATAAAGAATAGATTTGTCTTACTAGAAATAGTTGGGTTCTTTTAGAGAAGCTCCAAAAATTCATTGCTTATGAGAATTGTGTTTTGGTTCCCCGATATTTATGTCCATGAAACTCTAATCTACTGTTATTCATGGACTATTCTTTGCACATATTCGCCTCTAAGTGTTCCTAGTATGCCAAAAAAATAATTGCGATCAGGGAGCTCATCAGAGTCATCGTAGATATTTAAGTACTTCTTCAATTCCTCATCAGCGCGGACTTCCTCCCAAATCCGCTTCAAGCTCAATTCAGGAAAGTAAGGGACGTTTATCCATATCATTTCGTTTGACTTGATAAGAATTTTCCCTTTAAGGACATCTCGTATGAACCTCATTGTACATTGCTTATAGGGAGGCATGAACATATTACCTATAATAAGTTAAAGCTCTGGTTTTTACACTGGAATTTGAAATAATTGTACCAGTCTGCTTTGCTACTAAGCTAACCTTCTAACTATTTGGATGGGATCTGTGTATTGATTTGACTGTTATTTTAGTTTGCTTAGGAATTTTCCATTTTACT
>ARYC01007222.1:0-16903 GCA_000711775.1 Oxytricha trifallax
GAGAGAGATTTTGCTCATAATCTAGCTGGTACAGGCATATGAAGGTCCATAAGGAAGCTAAGCCTACTGTATACTTAAAGCATGACAAAGTTGATGGAAAGTATGATTGCTTTGAGTGCCATAAGCAGTACTCTCACACAAGAGACTTAAAGAAGCATCTTTTAAAAGCCCACAAGAAGGAAATAGAAGTTGAAGATTAAGACACTCAACTAAAGTTGCTCAACAAAAGAAAAGAAAGGGAGCCTCTTTAAGTTGCTGAGCTTTAACAGGCAAGCGAATCAGAGTATGTGAGGATTGCACGCAACCTCTTAGCATCAGAGGTCACTAAAATCATGATTAAAATATAATACAAGAAAATTCCAGTACTTGCATAGAATGATTTAGATACTTCTCTCTAAAGCTACCTAATTCTAGAGGACTCCTATGACAAGAAAGTTATTAAGGATCATCAGTATGCTTACAAGGTATATCCTTTCAACTATCACCTTAGTGATGATAAATATTAAATGGAGTTTACTAATGAATATTAAGTACTCACTCAGGCTAAGTTTAAAGAGTGCAAATACTTAATAAAGCTAGATGCTGTTCTCCTAGCCAAAGATCATGTAGCTTTCAGACTACCACTTTGAAATGACACTCAGAGATTTCATAACTGATCAAAGAAATCATAGATAGCTTGCATTAATATCAACCTAAGCGATACAAGGTATCAAAGAGCTTCATAAGTTAGGCATTGTTCACAGAGATCTCAAGCCTGAGAATATAATGTTGAACTTTTCACCAGTAACAGCAACAATTATTGATTTCAACAAAGCCTTAAGAGTGGAAGTATCAAGACTTGGAAGTGTAATGGGAACTACAGGCTATTATCCAGAAAGAGAAGACAAGAGAGATGGAGACTTACAGTAGGATGTGTGGGCTTTAGCAGCAATAATAATAGAGTGCGATATGCCTCGCAACGAATACTACTCTACAAGATGCGAGAAGGATGCTAAACAAAGAATAAAACAATTTATTGACAAAACAAGAGTATCTCAATCAATAAAACAAATGGCAGAGTAAATAATAATTAAACCAAACTCAAGATCAAACATACCAATAGAGTAGATAGAGTTGTGGTTAAGTAAGATAAACTTCAGACCTCTCCCACATGATCCTAAAGTGCATTTTGAGTTATTAAATTAAATACATTTACTATAAATTTCACATTAAAACCTATTAATAACCCCAACCCCTAACAAATTCCCTACAAATCAAAGCACTTATAAACCTCATTAAGGGGTTTTGGGGTTTTGATTCTGAGTTTTTAGAGACTTAGTTTTTAATCTTAATAAATATTATTAATATCTTAATAAATTGAATTTTAAAAGCATGACTACTGGCACTGATTTTACTGGGGAGGACCAATATTTATACTTTAAAAGTATTAATTATAAGCTTTCTACTGTTAAATTTAGCAATTTTGGTTTTTGAAAGCTGGCTAAAATTAAAGTAAACCTTATTAATAGTAATTCTAAGAATTCTAGTCCCCATGTTGCATACCATTAATTTATGTCAGAGCTCAAAAGCAAATTATTTTTTAAGGTATTGGTTTATAACTGAAGAAGCAATATCTTTGGATAGAAGGCTCTTAGCGTGCTTCTAGGAGACTTAATGGATTTATCTTTGTTAATTCGTATTAAACTAAAATAACTAATTATAGAAACCAAAATATAAAACAAATAAATAAATAATTTTTTTTATTCTAATAATCAAAAATTTAACATATTCAGTACTTTACTTAATATAAAATATTAATAATAAAATTTACAGAGCTTTCACTTTAAAGCATTAAAGAAACTAATTAATTTTTGTTGAAAATAACGTATATACAAGCCAAATTATCAAACTTTGCAGATTAAAATAATTCAATGGTGTTTCATAATTTATTTGTTAAACATTCAGCTTTTTAAGGTAAATATTCAAACTTTTTGTTTTAGCTATTTCAAATTATATTTTTATATCAACTAAATTTTGTTTAAAATTTGAGAAAGCTTGAATCATAGAATGATCATTCGAGAACTAAAAGCTAAAATTTTACTCAAATAAATGGTAAAGTATAATTAAAAATCTCCTTGCACCTGAGAGGACCATTTTTGTTATAAACGAGTTTTTATTTTTAATTTTTAACTTTTTATTGAGAAGAATTGAATGATTTAATATAGAATAAAGTTAATTTTAAAACCCCATTAATCAATTAAGAACGAAGATTCGGAGATAAGAACAATTAGATTAACATATAATTATTATTGGCGTAAATTGATTATAATAGGCTAAAATCAAATTTACACACCCTGATTGACTTATTTTATAGAGACAATTAATCGAGCCAAAGTTTTTAATAATTAGCCCAAACATTATTAATTTACGCCAACAATAATTATATGTTAATTTGAATTGTTCTTATCTCCTAATCTTCGTTCTTAATTTACTAATGGCGTTTTACTTCAAAAAGTTTGATGAAGTCGTACTCAAGAGAAAGTATCAAATTAAAATATATATCTTAATACATTAAAATAAATTATCAAGACTTTTGAAAAATCACAGAACTTAAAATGTTCAATTTTTATTTCAATTAAAGGACAAAAAATTGAGTATTGATAGAGATCCCTTTGTAAAGTTTTTTGAGATTATGAAAATTAATCTAAAAAATACCATTGACTTTGGAAAATAAAAATTAAAATGGGAATATTTTGGAATCATCTATGATTTTTATAAAGATTAAAAGAGAAATGATTTTCCTTATTACTCAACTCTCAAATCTGCAAATCAAAAAGGTTAGTAGATTTTAAATTCATTAAAACTTCAATGTAAAAAAAGAAAATAAAATTTTGACGAAATAAATCAATTATAAGTATAAGCAGACACAATTTAAAGTTATAATTTTGGATTTTACAATAATTTAAATGTATACAAGATTAAATAATTTAAACTTCAATTTGTTTATTTTTAAATAAAAATTTAATCGGATTCATGTTTTTAAATTGATATTAAGAACAAGATATAAATCAGTTTAAATTAAATACATTATTGTTTTTAAAATAAGCTATAAACATTAATTTAAACTTACACCTTTCAAAAAAATTGTTCTCTGTTTTAAAATTGTGATACAAATATAATTCAATAAAGAATTCTCAAAAGCATTAAGCATTAACAAATAGATAAATAATTTAAGCATTAAAAATCAAAATAAGAAATCAAGATTAATTATCACTCTTTCAAAATTAACGTATTATATCATCGAGTATACAGATTGCATTCAAAAGATAAAAAGCACAGAAAATATTATTAAATATTCCCGAGCATTTGATTCAGCATGGGCTTCACATCTATAAATTATTGCATAGTTAAAGATTTTATTTAAGAACAATAGTATTAATTATTCAAGGGCTCGTAAGAAATGGCTCCACCTGACCATCGACAATAAATTATGATTGTTTTAAATAAAAATATAATTAACGAATTATCCATTCATTTTTACAAAACAACTTTGGAATGTGATGTGATCTATTCCAAGAGTGATGGAACACCTTGTATTCACTAAATAAAAAGCACGACTCTTGAAATGATTTACCACTGTATTAACAATTTGGAATATAAGAATTATAAAATATAATGTCTCATCAATTTTAACGTCGTTGGCAATTACACTTTACATTTTATGCTGACCGATCATTTCTAGTAATTATAGAAGTACTTCTTGACCATGCCATCAGCATCGATTTAAAAATAACATCTTTTTATAATAGTAAAACGTTTTTAATTAATATATCAGATATCTCACAAAACAAATCTTATTAATTGAAATGTAATGTTTTTATACATTATATTATTAATTGCTATATATTGGATAAAATATAATGTTTGTTAGAATGATATGTTTTGCAATTAGCATTATTCAAATTGAATTGTGGTTATTATTGATTAAGCTATTTTACTGCTGTTGATATTGTCGTGGGAAAATCTAAATATATACTAGTTGCATTGCTTTTTTATGGCATTCTCTCTTTATAGCTATGATCCTGTAATTGAGGTTTCGTTTACATCATACTTATGAATGAAAGAAGTTATAAAGTTTTTTTGTTTAGTATCTTATAGTTGTACTAATCTGATTGAGATTTAATGCTTATATTTACAGTTGTGTTTAACTAAATCAGGCTAGAATATACATTGAAAGAAGATTATATATGATTTTTATATGTAAGTTTTCTCTGTAAATTAAGTTCATTGATACATATAGTAGAAGTCAAAGAGAAGTTATGGGATAAATTTCTTCTTTTTATATTAATAAAAGCCAATTTTTAATATTTTTATAGGTAATTTTCAGAAACAAAAGCAACTATCGGTAAAGATATTGAAACCCAGAGCAGGCTAATAACTGAACATATTTTGGGATGGAAAAATAATCTCATTGATTTATGACTAAAGATTTTGAAAGTTTATGGTATAAATGAATAAAGAAATTATATCTTCAATTAAGAATAAGGAAATTATATTTCAAGACTGTTTATTTATTTCTTATCAACTAAATAGATTCATTGATGAATGAGCGGTTCATCCAATCCGAATAAAAGGTTTTAGTATTTCATAAGTTTATAGTGATGTTTATTAATGAAACAATTGATTAATGTCTTTGAAGCTATAAGGGATAAACTTAAGAAATACGCTCAATTCCATAAATGCTTAATTTTCCTCTTTTAAAATACAATAATAATTATGTAGAGTTTGAATTATGAAATAAAATGTTGCAATTAGTCTATCTATCATGATATTTGAATCTGTTTTGCTATATCTGTTCTTAAAATTTTAGCTTAAAATCCTCTCATCAAGTGAATAGAGAGAGTTTTGGATAATTTCCTTTTTTGTTTCGATATTTATAAGAAATACTTTGCTTTTCCATTTTAGATAGGTAAAGTTAAGAAATTTTAATTATTTTCTATAAAAATTTGATCATCAGAAAATTTTGCTTATAATATTGAGCCAAGCTATTTTAGAACTACCGGTATCAATAAGGCTAAGCTGATTCTTTATAATTTGAAGTTTACTTATATAACTAATAACTATTTACTCAGACTAATTGTCGATATAACTAAATCAATTAAAATATAATACTATTAAACCGAATAATTAAATTTAAGGCCAAAACATTTTTTTTCAGAGGATATTTGTTCTTATATAATAACTTTAAAAGTTTTTAACCATAACAATTGGTTTATTCTTTCAAAAATTAACTATTTTTTATTTATTAAATATTAAACATTTCTTATCTTAGTTTAATTTAACAAAATTAAGTGTTATCTATGTCAAATAAATCTTAAAATATTAAAAGTGAATTAATGAACTATATTAATCACTTTAAAACTACATACTCATAATATTTATTTTTAGAGTAAGTAAGTTTAAAATAAGTTAAGAACTTTTTTTTGATTCAAATATTATTATTTGAACTTAAATATTATTCAATCCATCCACCAATATTTTTGCAGATTTAATTAATTTAAAATGATTTTGTTGTAATTTAAATGAATAAGAATTTTAATCTGACTAACTCAATCGTGGCTATTCTTTTTGAATCATTATTATTCAAATAAATTAATTTCACAAGTAACTACCATTTGTATTATCGATACTCTTTATTTCTGGACGATTCCGATCTGAGGCAGGGCTCTAGAGGATGTTCTAAGATATAAGCAATATTAAATAGTATCTAATTAAGCAATTTATTTATTTTATAAATTCTTCTATCTGCTGTATCGAAATTCTTGCTATGAAGTCCAGATCAAGCATTGAAATAGGAAGTTAAAATTTAAAAATAATAATAGTAATAGTAATATGATATCCTAAGATTAAAGTTATGGGGATCTATTATTGAAGCGTTTGTTGACACAAGCAACTCAATCCATATACTCTTTAAATTATATTTAAAATATTTCTTGCCTCTCAATTCTAACCAACTGTAGCATACTTTCTCTAATATGTTATATAGTAATAAGATAGAAGATATAAACCAACAAATTGTTGTAAATGATGTTGCTGCTTAGTCCGAGAAACTCTTTTATGTCAATTAAATCCAAGTTTAAACTGAGAATTGAGATAAATCATTACTTAAATTCTAACTTATTTAACATGATTCATAAAATGATCAAATAATCGCAGCTAATATAATAAACAGATTATATTAAATTAAGTTTAATGTATTTATTTGTTGTAATAAAATAGAAATCAAATAAATTAACAAAAAATAAGTAAGATCTAAACTTTCTTTTTAATTAAAAGTAGGAGGCTAGGTAATTTATAAATTCCATCCTTTTTTAAAGTTAGAGATATAAATATTGATTTATATTCTAGAAATTATTATCAAGCATATTTAATATACCAATCAACAATATTCTAAGCAATTTATGTACTTTAAAATGTTTATATTAAATTTATGTGAGCTTTTATGTTTCCTATCATGAACATATTAAGCTGCGCATTACTTAATAATCTTTTATAAAGTTAAATTTAATAAATCAATACATACAGCTTTTTTCGAATATTTTAATAAGAAAATTTCTTCTTTTACTAAAAGGATTTTTGTTGAATAAATTCAATTATTGATGAGCTTTATTTCATGAAAAGTATTGCTTATTAGCCAATTCTTTATTAAAAATTGGGTAAAAAATTAAAAATTAAATTATTAACAATAACTTCAATGGTCTTTTTCCTTAACTTTGAGATGTGACCACTTAAAATTATTCAAGAAAAATTTCAAAAGTGAAAGTATTTCTAAATATGTTGGGATTCCCGAATAAGACTTTATAATTTGAATTTATATTAACTCATAAAATAATTATTAATGCTCACTTCTCCCGTTGATCTTCTTTTATTCACTTTCACTTTTTGTATCTCCCTTTCTTATTTCATTTTTATCCACATCTCTTTGATTTTTTAATATCTTCATTAGAATTGATGAGTAAACCTTATTCAAAAAAATTGATGCATTGAATTGCTCAACCTACTACTTCGTTTTATGAATCTTTTCACTGTATTAGTTTCGCAAATTAATTGATGGATTATAGTATAACCTTATTTTAATATTTCAATCCATAATTAATCAAGTTAAATAGACCAGTATTTAATTATTTTAATAGCCAAAAAATCAGTAAATTATTTATTTTTAATTTTTTTATTAAATTCAAACAATAGTTTTAACAAATACCTTTTATTTATAATCTTATCTCAAGCAGAAGTAATGTCAAATATTTGATTTCTGTAATTTCAAAAATAACAAAAATTAAAAAATAAATATTTATTCTTTGTGTAAAATAGTATTATATATAATTTACATTTTCTTCATTAAGGAATCTTTAAATCCAAAAGGATCTTGTGATATTTAATTTTGTATATAAAGGGTGAGTGCCTGATCGTATTATTAGAAAGTTATTGATAGAATCTTAATTTAAATGGGAAAAATAGAAAAAGTTTTGTATATCAATTTAATTCACAACTTAACTAATGAGTTATCATTAAAATAGATACCTATTCAGACGTTCTTAGAAATAATTTTCCACCTGACAGTCTTTTAAATGATTTTTCTTTTTGGCACGCGAAGTATCGAACCCTTAAGACAATTGGTTAACGGGCCAGGTACTGAAGCTATTCTGTTCAGTATATAGGTTAAGTCCCTTGAACAGATTAAATTGGATGTATCGAAAGTCAAAGTGTGAATATGTCTGATTGTACCTATCTGGCTGGCTTAAGCCCCGATATTAATTTGCTTTTTATTAATAATAAAAAAATGATTTTTTAGGCGAGTTTATTTTAAGAAAAATTATAATAATGATAAGTTTCATGCTTAAAGTTTGAGGTTTATAAACTTCTTATAAAATTCAAATCTTATTTACAAGCATCAGTAGAAAAAGTCATAGTCTCAGTAATAGGAACATATTTAACTTGATTTTTAAAAATCATTCCCTTCGTGCAAAATCTTTTGAAAATAAAGAGGTTGTATGAATTATATTAGTAATTAGTTCTATGATTAAATTTAAGAATTAAAATAAATTTATGAAGCTTAAACAACCTATAAGTTCTTAAGAATTATTAATATGAACAAGCAATTGTTTTTAATATTCAAATCGGGGTTTGTTAGAGATTAAGTATATTCTAAATATAATTTTTAGAGTGTTGGTTTAAAATTATTTATAGATTATCATAAATATATTATTTAATTTTCGAAAAATATTGTCTCTAAACTAAGAGATTTTAAATTAATTTAAGATTCCTGTGATCATAAGATTTATAGAATGTCTTAAGAATGTTATTTCAATGTCCTTTCAGAGCATTTGGGGATTTTAAGAAAAGGTTTTTGTGATATAGAGAGTCTTATCAATTATTCCTGTTTAGCAAATGTAATCGAATGAATTATGAGCAATACTTATTACATTGTAAGATAACAAGTTTAGGGTGTCTTTAATGTTTTAGAGCAATTAAATTTGAATATAATCTTTAATTTAAATATTATGCTGAGTTCCTAAGAGTTTTTTAATTTTTATTGGTTTCTTTCTCAAGTTTCAATTGTGCTTTGAAGATCTGAAATCGATTAATTAAGTTTTATCTTAAAGATTTCTAGATCCATCCAAAGTAATTTTTTTCGAGAATGAAGGAATCATATATCTTATTTTGAACTCTAGAGTATTTTGGATATTTTTGGCATGCAGATTAGCTTCACTTTTGCCTTGATTCACTCATAAAAGTTCATGCATTTGTTGATGTAACTAATTTTTCATGCAAAAGCATTGAGTTCAATTGAGGATTAATCTTCAGTAAATTAACTTAGAATTCAAAATACTATGAATAAATCCAAGACTATAAAGCTCGTTTAGTCTATTTAAGATCCCAAGACATAATTTTTTGGTCTTTCTACAATTTCTGAAAATCAAAATAGCTGCACATAAAATTTTAATTCGATAATCCTAAGTTATCTTCCCCAATTACTAAATACTCGAGACTTATTACATTTTTAAATCAAAGATTCTTTACTTTCTTAGCGACTGTTTAAACGTTGTTGAGATTTATTTACAAATGTTCTCATCAAAGAAACTTAGCTCACTGTTGAATCTGAAGTAGATTTACTTGAATGATAGCGTTCCATAAAAATGAGTACCCATTTATTTGATAGGATTAGAGCTTTTTTCAATAGATCTGGGATTGTGAAAAAATTTAAATCATTAGTTTCTAACTCGAAAAATTTTAGAAAAACAAAAGTGTAATTTGATCCACTATCCTGAATATCGCTTTGTTAAATTGAGATTGCAAGTTGTTATTTAATTATTACTTTAGATAGTTGTTATCTTTTCAATGATAAATTGTTTTGAAGAGATTCTCTAGATTATTTGACAATGTTACTATTGACTTTCTTAGATTGGTCTGATTCATAGCTCAACTCTTGAGATTGTTTTTGGATTAGCTTCATTAAGTCAGATTATTGAGAAAAAATAGTGAATATAAAAACTCTTAATTACAAAGAAATATAAACATGGCATACGTTAAGATATTTTTATAATTATTTATTAGAATTATGTTTGTCTTTTGAAATATTTGTTTATTTTTTTTTTATCAAGAAGTAAAATTTATTAACTTTTCTCATTGCTCCCATTATTTTATATCATTGCTAGAAATTTATAAATCTAAATAATTTATTCAATGTTTGAAATAGAAATGAACTTTATTTTAGTTAATATTAATTTCATTTTAATCATTTTAGAAATATTGAAATAATTAGCTAATAATTGTAACAAATTTTTAAACTAACAATTTTAATTAATAAAATTAATTTTTTGACTAAATTAAGATAATAAGTATAAATTGGGTTTAATTCTGTAAAAAGTAATATAATTAATGATCAAAATAGAAAATTAATTCAAATAAAATTAAATTTATAAATTAAAATATAAGAAATGGGTTGAAGAAGTAAAAATTTATAAAATTTGCTACTTAATCCCATTTTAAATACAACAAAATTTAAATCAAATAAAATTATTCATAGTTATTATAACATTATTTTGAGAAAGATTTATTTTCTTTTTTATATTTTATCATATTTTAAGAATTTAAATAATCACGATTCTTTTTTACTATTATGAATAATTGCTATATTTATTTTTGAGATTTCTAAGATTGAAACGAGACAGTATTAGTATCCTGAGAATTAGAAAAATTGTAAAATCGACGAAATATTAATAATATTCAAATTATTTACAAAAGATATTTATAATGATTATTACTCATTGGTATTCTTATTAATTAAAAATAAATTCAATTTAATATCTTTAAAACATGAAGTTATTGCTTCTTCAGCAAGTATCTTAAGTTTTAGTTAAGTCATCTGATAGGTTGAAATTTTTAATATTTAGTTTTTCTAATCTTATCACAGCTTCTCTTAGTATTTATGTTATATTTGTTTCTAAAATGTTTGAATATTGATAAAATACATTCGAATCGGGGAATTGTGAAAATAAAAATGTAAAATTAATTATATATATATTTACTGCTGATGTACTTCATGTAAGGTCGAATTTGCGAAAATGGGTCAAATTGCTAGTTTTTATTATGAAGGGGTCACTTTTATATGCATTTAAGGTCAAAATCGGTATGAATCATCATACTTCTCTTTAAAATGTCCAAAGTGGAGACTCATGACCAAAGTGGTCAAATTTTGTGTTTGCATTCATGTCTGTCATATTTTTGTTGAATGGCCAACTTCGGGGTCAAAACGCGCATTTACACCCAAAGTGTCCTTATAAATGACCAAAGTGGATTTTATTTGTGAAAGTTAGTATTTTAGGGTTCTTGTGGCCAAAATCGACAAAAATCGTGGTTGTCAGCTGCATTTAGTATAATTGGACATTTTTACAAAATATTGAGTGACCAAAGTCAATTTAGAGAGGAGAGGTCAAAATCTTGAAAATCCTTAGTATATGGTCAAATTTGCTTAGAATTAGCGTAACCGTGATGACTGGATGCAGATTGAGCGCAGTCGCGCAATTATTGATATTTTGAGTGGATTCAGTCTAAAAAAACCAAAACTGGCATGAACGCGCGATAGTAGAAGTAATGACACTGCGCTGCTAAAAATTTCCAAAAAAACCCCACTTTTATTCTCAAAGTCGTCAAATCCGCTTTATGAACTGAAATTCATGATCAATACGCTAAGTCAGCTCTATCAACTTGAATTCATCGATTTTAGTCATAAATCTTAAGGCCTGCTTGCTGCTCGATGATTCTGTCTATTAGTTTCAATTTAATGTTTTTTATGATTTTGAGTGAGCAGGAGCTCAAATCCAGTAATCGATCAAGGTATTGTGATTGTGTTGAGTATAGTCTTACAGCTTTAATTAGGCATTTTAGTTTTGCATCCAGAAAACTGTAATTTATCAATAGTCAGAGCATGCATTTATGAGAAGCATTGTATCGATTGCTATCGCAGTCAAGTCAACTATGACATTGGGAGTAGTACTCTCAAATTGAAAATAAAGTAGTATATGCAGCATCACCTCGCGCTAATTGAGATTTTTTAGCGATTTCTCGAATTTAAATAGGATTGATTTAGAATAAGTTTTGTGTCAAATTGATCAAAGCCAGGAGTGAACCCAATCGAATTTCTGATTTTTACAAGGAGAATTGAGAAGTCAGTCTTAGTTTCCATGTTTGACTTCAATTGCAATAGTAAACTATAAAATATGAATTAAAGATTTTAAAAATACAGTGATTTATAATTAATCTATATGTTTTAATACGTAAATCGCATTTTAATTGAGAGAGGTTTTATTTTAATTACAGTATTAGTAGCAGTAGTAATAGCAACAGCAATAGTAGTAACAGAAGTATAGATGATGCAAGAATTATAAGCACTTTTAGGATTTTCATTTTAAGGTGCAATTCTAAGTGTTGGGTAGTATCTCAAACAAAGCCATACCTCATAGTATGAATCCATTTTTTTATGCTGAATGCCCAGAGTCCTCGAAAATCATCCTCGCTCATATTTTTAATTATCTCTTGGATGCGCTTGACCAGCTGCACTCTAAATTTTAGTTATCATAGTATACTTACTTGCTATTAATATTCTGCTGCTTGAGGTTCTTTTTTATGTATGCAAACAACTATTCGATTGGGTTGAGCCAGGGCGAGTATTCTGCGTTGAAAAGAACATTGACTTTGAAGCGACGAGCAGTCGCAAGCATCTCTGAATATTTATGAATTATCGCATTATCCATCAAGAGCACCACCTTCTTATTGCATAAATCTTTGTCAGTTCTTATACTTCTTAGCGTCTGATAGATAAAGTTTTCGAATAGTACTGAATCGAATCCTCCTTCAATTATTTGAGTCGATACCACTCTATCAACCGCAATTGCAGCTATCAGACTCATAGAGTATTGCTATCTCTTCATTATTTATTTTTCAATAGACAACTGCCTAGCTTTTAAACCATAATCACCTAAATTGGCAAGCATTTCCTTTTGATATTGTGAGATTGGTTTATAGTTTAAATTAAGCTGGATTTGATCTGACAACAATGCTATGGGTTTGATACCATCCTTTGATTCTTCAAGTTGGCTCTGATTTGGTTATAGGTCACCTATAAGAGAGGTTGAATATATTTTCAAACGATAGCAGAGTTGTCATGATAATAGTCTGATGGAAGTATGCATAATGATTTGGAGTCTAAAGTTAGATATGTTGATTTTGTGGATTCTGGAACCATGCAACCTTGAGATATCTTCAAGGTGTCTTCATCTGGAACCATACAACCTAAGTGCTGAATCCTGTAATGTAAGAGCAGATCCATACAACTTGTATTCATACAACCTGGATCCATACATCCTGGAATCATACAACATGGATCTATACAACCTTAGCGCGGATCCGTGCAACTCTTGATTGGAACCATGCAACCCAAGAGATATCTTCAGGGTATCTTCATCTAGCATGGTAGTTTAAATCATCGAATCATTTTCAGATATTACTTTTCGAATTGCATCTCTCTCGCTCTTAATGCTATCAAAGATAAGTAATCGCTCCGACTCAGTTCAATAGAATAGTTTATCAAAGTCAAGTATAGAACCAACATATAATAGACTATCAACATGCACCAACCATCAACTTGCAAATTCAACTTCTTGTACTTACTCTCATCTATATTCGAGCTGCTTAATACTGAGAGCGATAGCTTTCTAGGAGTTAGCTGAATCACTTCTCTCTATCTCTAACTTAACAAAGACCTGCTTGATTTCTTCAAAGTCGATTGCAACTTTAGTTTTGATACTCGGTCGATCAATGGCGTGAGCTCTGAATGAATTCGTTTAATCTGTTCATCATCCGAAGCGACTTTCTTGACAGTGCTCTGCAACTTCAAATTTCAAAATTTCTTCAGAGTACTCGATTAGTTTTGGGCACTGTCTTCCACTTCAGGAATAGGAGATAAATTTTTATTCAATGTCTGTCTTGCTTTCAAATTCTATCGAGGAGGAGTATGTAAAATGGCTGACTTCTATAAGTTGTTCAATCAAAACTATGATCAAATGGCTTACTTTAGAACTGATAGATGATTTTTCAGATTTCAACAAAATCGATTGTTTAGCCAACTTATTTAAACTACTGGTGCTAGAATGTAGTCTTGAGATTGACTTTGCCTTAAGTGGTCTTGATGAATGCTGGATACTTGCTTATGAATCGTTGTTATCATCTTGCACTGAAATACTTTAAGAGCTGATTTCAGCTGGTGGAAGGCTAGATTTTATATATGAGATTGCATTTAACTCTTTCGATGATCCTGAAGAATACGATTCATTCAATTTCTTTCCAAGCAGCATTCCTCCATACTGCAACTCCTTATCGCACGCGATGATTCTCCTATACCTCTTGATTGCAATCATTTTACTATCGTTAGTCTTCTTCTTACCCAAGATACTCTTCTAATTTAATGCCCACTGCTTAAGGGGTAAGTAGTCTGATCTGAAGTTGCTTTCATCAACTGATATTATTACTGCATCCTCTCTTAAGAACTATGATAACAGTCGACTCACCCATAAGCGCTTGCCATTATAAGCAGGATCTCTATATTTGATATTCGCCGCCTCTGTCTTACCAAACTTCAAATGAAACTACTCCTTGAGAATTTTATGAATCGTTGAGATGCAAGGCACTTTGAATGTATACTATAATGGCGAACTCGTTTTCATTTCTTGCAATCTATTATGTATATTTCTTCCAGTGCATTGATAAATCCCAACTTCCTCAATGCATTCGCCAACTGCAGCAACCAGCTGCTCATTATTTCTCTCCCTCCTCTTGCCAGATTTTTTAGGTTCTTAAGGAGGCAATACTTAAGTTCTTAATTCATGCTTAAACTTCTCAACAGTTCTTGATACAAACTCTGCTGTCACTCGCAACTTCTTAGAAATTTACTTTGGCTTCAACTAATCTTCCATATACATTCTTACTATCTCAAGTCGTTTATGTGCAAGCTTTGCTTCTCGAGGCTTTAAATAGGGATTGCTTTCTTAAAGATGATTAGAGTTTAGCTGCTTTGAATTTTAAATCAGAGATAGAAATCCAGTTTGAATCAATTGCGTTGATTGCTTATCTTTAGTAGATCCAGATATCTAAATATAATTTGGATTAGAGTGATTCTTAAATTTTAGATTATTCTACTTACCAACTTTGATTTGCGAAAATTATTTAAGAACTGCTCAAGGTATTAGCAGAGTGAATCGTCGTTGAGCAAGCTCTTCAAATCTATAACGTCTTTCAAATATGCATCGATTCCTTCTAATGGCATCTATATGATCAAACCTCCTTGCAAGGAACCCACTTGAGGAGGAACCTCACCAGAGTTGAGCAGAATTCCTGTATTGTATGAATATTTTGCAGGAGCAACCACTTGCACGAAATTCTTTCCTAAAATCACAGGTCCCCACTTCGTAATTTGCTTATCTTAAACCTTGATTCAACTTTGCTTGATGTTTTGAAATAAATACTGGCTTAGATGATCGTCGCTGACGATCGAGTGTTGCGATAGCTCTTGCAAAGATTGCGATAGTTATTCAGATTGCTTGCTAAGGAGATTTGATTTTAGCGCTGCTTTCATTTTTTAATTAGAAGTATTTAATATAATAACTTAGTGTAATAGTATATTTTAAAATTCAAGATTTTCATTGATAGCTTAAATTAATCTTATAACTACATGCTTATATTAAATTTAATATTGAGCTATCTTAAGACTATTATATTATGTTAATATTATTAATTATCAAACTTGCTAATGCAGCGCTCATTCATTACAGATTCGCGAGGATAAGTTCTCACTGGAACTTAAGTGCTACAAATCATGGATCAGTCACTTGAGCAATACACAATCGTCTTTGACATTCAGCTTGCCTTTCACACTATCAGAACAATATAAATCTAAAGTCTATTCCTGGGCGACAACTAAGAGCTTATCTAATTTGTGATTGAAATCATGAACCTCAGGTACAGACCTGCTTAAACATAAGAGATGGGTTGAGCAATTAATTGCAAGCTTGAACAAGCTTAGAATTATTATGTTTGATTAATTGCAACTGTTAAGCAATATAATATGCAAAGAGGTTTATGCAACCTCGCAATTGATGCTTTATTATTAATAAGTTATTATTTTATAATCAATAATTATATCAAAGAATGAAGTCAAGCAAAACTACAAAGCAGCACTGCTTCACTTTCATGCATTCATCTAAAGCACCTGGTGGATACATCGTAGAGATTTATAAGGCAAGTAATTAATCAATGTTGATGCATTCGCAAAGTGTAGGTGATCGACGAGCGATTCAAGCGCACATTCAAGTTTTAAGTTGATCCGCAAAGAGGCTTCAAGAATGTTGTAAATTTGGAGGTTGCAGAGAACGAACCAGTTGTTGCAGTAACCTATAAGTGGTGAGGATATCACAACGTATGGATTTATCCATTCAAGAAGGAAGACCCATACATGCACTAAGTGTATATACTTCTTGATCCTGAAGATTCTTCTGATGGTTGGTTCTTCAGCTTTGATAATGACAGTCTAATTCAAGTAGAGTAAGGAATTTAAATCAAACTATTGCTAACGCGCAATTTATAGTTAAATCAAGGGAGAATACAGAAAGACTATAAATAAGTATGATGAAGAAGTGAGAAAGCAGTTGACATCGCAAGAAATGCCAGAACCCTAAGAATTCGTTGGAGCAGTCAGCTTTACGATTTGATTGCAAGCATAGGATTGAGTGATTTATATAGAGTGATTTAACAAACTGCGATGGTGATTTATTACACCATCAATAATTCCTACATTTTACTAAGTAACCCAAGTATTTATGAATTTTAATTCCCCAACGCTAATTCAACTTATACTAAGCTAAAACTTATTAGCCTAAATTAACCTAAAAGGCAATTACACTAAAAGAGTGATTTATAATAGCTTTCAATAATTTAATCTTTATAATTTAAAAGCAATGCTATCTCTATCGGTATTTTATAATCTCTCAAGAATTCACTAATGTCAACCTAAATTTATTGCTGAAGTAAATAAACAACCGAAAATAATGTTGATTTTAAAATCCCTAAACTCAGCAGAAAAGCAATACTTATGATCTAATTCAGACTTATAATGAAATAAGCAAATTGAACTCTAACTCAGACTTTCTAACTAATGTATTCTTGAATCCCTAAAATATTTTCTCTCAGATTAATTGTTATTTTGAAATGACTTCAATCAATATGAAACTGATGTTGATCAAGCTAGCTTCGTGTATTCCTGTTTAATAATTTACCTATATAGAATGATTAATAAAAATTTGATTTGATTCTT
>ARYC01007223.1:0-40798 GCA_000711775.1 Oxytricha trifallax
TGTACCTCCTGGTCAACTTGACTTCAAATGATAAGAAATTATCAAGAGATTTTAATATATTTTCTATTATTTTGGACATCGTTATCAGACATCTCTGCACATATACGCATAAGATAGCCCAGAGAAAATTACATCTCTCTCAATTTATTCAATGACAAGAAGAATTGTAATTAATAACGCATTAAAAAAAGTATGAGCATTAATTTCGATTTTTCAATCCAGTTTTATCGATTAAGCTGTACCTCCTGGTCAACTTGACTTCAAATGATAAGAAATTATCAAGGGATTTTAATATATTTTCTATTATTTTGGACATCGTTATCAGAAATCTCTGCACAAATACGCATAAGATAGTCCAGAGAAAATTACATCTCTCTCAATTTATTCAATGACTAGAAGAATTGTAATTAATAACGCATTAAAAAAAGTATGAGCAATAATTTCGATTTTTCAATCGATTTTTAGCGATTAAGCTGTACCTCCTGGTCAACTTGAACTTCAAATGATAAGAAATTATCAAGGGATTTTAATATATTTTCTATTATTTTGGACATCGTTATCAGAAATCTCTGCACAAATACGCATAAGATAGTCCAGAGAAAATTACATCTCTCTCAATTTATTCAATGACTAGAAGAATTGTAATTAATAACGCATTAAAAAAAGTATGAGCAATAATTTCGATTTTTCAATCGATTTTTAGCGATTAAGCTGTACCTCCTGGTCAACTTGACTTCATATGATAAGAAATTAACAGGGGATTTTAATATATTTTCTATTATTTTGGACATCGTTATCAGAAATCTCTGCACAAATACGCATAAGATAGCCCAGAGAAAATTACATCTCTCTCAATTTATTCAATGACAAGAAGAATTGTAATTAATAACGCATTAAATAAAGTATGAGCAATAATTTCGATTTTTCAATCGATTTTTTTCGATTAAGCTGTGCCTCCTGGTCAACTTGACTTCAAATGATAAGAAATTATCAAGGGATTTTAATATATTTTCTATTATTTTGGACATCGTTATCAGACATCTCTGCACAAATACGCATAAGATAGCCCAGAGAAAATTACATCTCTCTCAATTTATTCAATTATAATAAGAAATTTTTATAACAACGTTTTATCTAATTTTCATCTTTTAGCTATAATGGATAATCTTTTTCATTTCTATAAAAATGTTTTCTCTCAATTTCTGCTTCTCCATTGACGAGTGACCCAATCTTATAGTTACTTTCCCATTCTTTATTTTAAATTCTCCAATGGTGTATAATGACTGCATTTAAACAATTTTCTTAAGACTTGGTCGCCTCATTTCTAGTAGTATGATTTCAATTTCTGCTCTTTTCTCAACATCTAGCTATATTTCATTCATTTCAGTAAAGTAGCAATCGGAGAAATTTTATGACACTCCTGAAGATTATCAATGATATTTTATTCAAGGCTATGAATGCTGGATTATTTTCTATACATCTTAATAACAAGTCATTTCAATATGATGATTTATAGAATAGCTTTTAGAACCAGATGAATCTACCTTGAGAAATCTCTCTTCATGTATATGATATTGATACCATTCAATAAATGAAAACGAGGAGGGCCATCTTAATCTTGAGACTTGCACCCAATCTACTACCAACTAACACTCAGACCCTCTTGTTAATAGACAATGCGTCCTATTACCGTGCAGCTTCACCAATAGCGTCCTGTAGAAGCTTAACGTCCTCATACACTTCCTGAGCCGTTACCAATACGACATGGCTCCAGTGGAAAATGACTCTGATTCATTGAGTGCCCTGACATCTACCCCTTGCTTTTGCCTGTCTCTTCGAAGTATGTTTACCTCCCTTAATAAGCTATAGGAAGCAGATGCGGCACTATGCGCAGGCCCTGGCTGTGCAGCTATCTCATTTGTCATGCGGTGGCTTACCGGCGTTTTTGTATACTCTTTATTCGATGACCAATAGCATTTGAGCCTTCAGGATGTCTGATACTGTAGTTGATTCTTGTTTTTACCACCCAATCTGTGAAATCACTAATCACTCATTCCCAATTAAACTTGCCAAATCGATACCAATAGTATTCGACGTTTATCTCAGCCTGGGAAACAATAGTCTGTGTCGCAGATTAGAGGACGATGCATCTTTTCAAGGGCTCTCGAATGACTATCTTTACAGGACCTCAATGTTGTTTTTACCCTCAAATTTATCTGCAATTCTGATTTGGTAAGTTAGGCAAACTTTAGTATTAAAATAATTAATAGGCCAATTAAAGTTCAATTCCCAATATTTAAAATCTAATACGCCCTATTAAAATTATAATTTATTTAAAAATTAAACATTGAGATTAGAAATGGAGCAGAAGCAAAAGAAAAGGGAATCATGTAGGCTACCTACTGCTGATATGAATTTGACTGCAGGTATTTTGAAATCTTGAGATGGGAAAAGGATTTGTCCTCCTATGAAAGCATTATCGAGAGATTCGAAGTTCATCCTGAGGATCATGAAAATCTCCTGTTCATTTGGCATTGAACTAGGTCCCTCGCAGTATCATACAAGTTGAAGCTCATTTCCCAAGAAGTGAGCGAGCACCTCGGCTCGACCAATTAACATGATTTTTACGAAAACTTAAGGATGCTTTACAGAACTATAAGTATACTTACTACAAGAAAGGTCCTAGTTTCTGGTCAGTAGTTTCCGATGGGTAGATCAACAAGAATGTCAGTAAAGCCAAAGTGACTAGGTTGAGGAAGCAAAGGTTCTGATCAGTATAATTCACAGAAAACTTTTGGTGACAGTAATTATTCTCTTAAAGATTAAATTTTCGTAAAAATCATGTTGAATCTCAACGTGCCGAAATCTAGAATCTTGAGAAGGTGAGCCAGGAAAAGGTGTACTCGGGGCTGCAGGCAATCTACAACACCATGGGCACCCCGCGTCATTATTAATTACTTCTCCAACGTCTTGGAAAAGTTGGAGACCTACCAGCTGAGAAGGTGATACTGGGAAGAGATTGTGCGCAAGTACAACATCAAGGCCAGCGTGGCATGCAGCTCAACCATGACCAAAGAGGAGAAGAAGTTCTATAACAAGATTTGCAAGATTGTAGACGAGTGATTGAATAATATATATAAATGATAATATATATTATATATATATATAATATATATTAATATAAATGATTATATATATACAAGTATTTGATTCTTTGTTGTTTAATTTCACATTCATAAAATTCGATCAAATTTTACTCTTGGGGTTTTAGTAAAAATGAATTGAATTTAAAAGATAATAGAATTACTATATAATCCCACAATAAGAATAGAAATATAAAATTGAAGAAACTTGAGGTTTACCTCAATAAAATGAGAATAAATTCCACAATTAGAATTAAGAATTTTAATGTGTTGATGAATTTAATTATAATATTCAATTTTTTTGAAGTCCTATTATTTTACCGTAATCCATAATTATATTTCAAATGCCACTGTTCTGTTTTCAGATATTTCCAATATATAAATACTAGCAATATGTTGTTTTTTAATTGCTGACTTTTCTTTCTCCCTCTACACTAAAAAGTCATATTTTTGCAATATACCGGTAGTTTTTTCTAAAACAAATGTATCTTGTTTTTCGATAATGTAATTAACCTTTAAACCTTATTATTGCAATACTGCAGAATGATTGATTTTATTGAGTATAATATAGGGGTCTTTTTATTTTCTCAATATTATATATGAGTTTAACTTTCAATCTATCCTTTTTAAACATTCAATCCTTTACATTTTTTACTTTTAAATTGTTATCAAGTTCTTTTTTAGAGTTTTATTAAATCGATTTCTAATGTTAATTAATGACTTTATGTATTTGTAGTGTTGTAGTGTATCTACTATAGGAATTATCTTATTTTTTTTTCAATAGTGCCATATTTATCTTTAATATTTCAAAATTAATGACTTATATTACATTTTTGAGACTACTTGCTCATATTTTCAAGCAGTTTAGCGTAGTCTACGTTCTACACATATTCCACTCAGAGTTCATTTAGCACTATTATATTATTATCAGAGAGAATTTATCAAATAAAATATTATTAAATTAAAAAGAGAGCGAAATGCCTAACCACAATTCACACCAAAAGGAACACATAAAGCACTAAGTGATGACCCACTTCTACATTGAGATAGCCAGCCAAGTACATAGTATCATTACTGAACGCCTAGAATGGGGTATAATTACAATCGGCAAGTTATTATTCATTCTCAGAGCCATAATCCAATATGGTCTCGTTGATTCTTCTAAACTCAGATATCAAATATCACTAATCAGTACTAAACTAGGCCAAGGAGATTACATCTCCAGAAACTTGCTCGAACTATATCATCAACTTGGTTACTCATTACAACTCAATATTAAGCAAATTAAACGGCCCACACAACCACTATCGCCAGAGACACCACTATCCAAATCATCAATAAGAAACAAAGACCAAGCCATTAATCAAAGATTCTAAGGCTCCGTCTCGCACTATTAGATAGTCCACCTGTGGGCCTATTGGATAGTCTAATAGACATACCGATTTGGAGATAAGAGTCACTCAACTAGGAAGAAGTCTACATGAATGACGACATGGATTTCTACTCTAGCAATAGAAAGGCAGTAAGCCTGGTGACCCAATCACACCATCTCTTTACTCCGGAGACTACGAATCCGTTGAGGAAGTCTCAAACAGGGAAGATGAAAGACGCTAAAGAGCTAAACTTTATCGAATAACCTACCGATCAGAACTGACCAGATATTAGAGACTACAAATTTAAATACGGGGAACACCCATCTATTTAATAATAAAATTAAATTTACCACCTACTCAATAATTAATCATTAATAATTAAGAATAAATTATAGGAGACCGTGACGAAGAGATGAAAGAAGTCTATAGGATATCCACCATGGATAACAATAAATGTCAAAACCAGACAACTTGGAAACATAATCCCCATTGATCAGTGGGAGAAGATGCTTGAGTGCATAGAATCTACTCTCACTCTAACTGTTAGAGTCGCCTATACAGCACTATATGAAAAGATACAAAACATCTACCTAGCTACTTGTAAAATACATCAGACATTGACTTAACCACCGACTACCTACCTACACAACTATCTAAAGTGCAATTCAAATTTATCAACTACAATAACATAGAGGTCTTGTCAGGTGAAGCAACCACTCATGGAGTCAAATCAAACTTAACAGTCATACTTAAAAACAACCAAACGAATACCAATTTAATTCAAATTTTTGACGGAGACTACGACCTCATGACTAACACCATTAAGTTCCAATTCAAATGTCTTACCGAATAGGCAGGCTTCATAAAGAAAGACTTAGTTTAGCTTATCACTTCTACCTTTAAAGACTATATATAAACTAACATTTTATAATTTAACATATACGAAAATCATCTCATGAAAATCCCTAGAACAAAAATGGATGACTATTTTATTATAATCTCCAGACCTGGAAAGAGATACAACAGAGGAGGTAAGAAGCCAAGATTCCAAAACAACAAGAGAATCAGAAGATCAAAGAAAAAAAGAAGAAAAAGAAGATATTGAGTAAAAGAAACTCACTGAACTAGTGAGCACGAAAGGACTTGATCCTTAACATTAATTATATACTCATAGGTCCATGAGACCTAGATGTGAGTTAATTATTATGATTATTATTTTTATTATTATTAAATAAAATCTTTTTTTTGTGTATGTCGTCTTAGCAAATTGATCCTGCATACACATCATTAATGTCTTAGATTCTTATTATGTCTGAACACACATCTTATTCGTAGATCATAACACCTATGAGTGTTTTTTGCAGCTTATTTGTCATCATTTCTAATTTGCCTTTGCATAATCTTAGAGAAAGTTTAGTATCAGTTTCGATCTTTCTTTAAGTCTTTGCAGTCTTTAATGTTTTCTCTACTTTAGTGAGCTGTTGTTATGGGATAAGTTAACTTCAATGCTATCTGTTATAGCCTACCTTCAGATTCCATTGCTAGGTCTCTAAGCTGGTCGTGTGAAATTACTTTCAATTTGAATTCTTTGCTGTCCTTGTTGACTTCTTGTTTGATTTTCAGTTTACATTCTTTATATTTCATGCTACACTTATGATTGTATCTCTTAATCTGTATTATCATCAGTTGATTACGTTTCGCATAGTGACTACACTTAATTTATATATCCTAATCCTTAAAACTTCCTATTTTAAATTTTTAATTTTGACCACAATTAAATAATTATTAAATTTAGAAATTTCTGATTAATTTGACTGAATATATAAACAGTCTAATTTCTTAATTATTAGTCTCTAACATTTCATTTTTGTGGGTATTCAAAGCGAGGAAAGGTGTGAAGAAATCTCTTCTGCCATTTTTATTCTACATATGGTGTTTCTTTCCTATTTTGTCATTATTTAATTAAATATATTAATTATTGTGTCTATCGAAATTAACGTCTAGTTCTATGGTGAGGCCCAAGACATCGATACTAGGAAGAGGTATGAGATAGTTTATTCTCTTGTGTTTATACCCTAGTTACTTCTTTATACTTTTTATTAGCTTTTTAACTTAATAATTATGTAGTTTGTAAAAGAGATGATGATGATGATCATTCAGCATAGCTTGCTGGAGTTGTTAATTCAAATGAATGGACAAGTACTCCAAAATGCATCATTCATCCTTTCAGTGATCCTATTTATTGCATCATTTTTTTGATAAATAATAACACTATTGTATTTTATAAAATAATATCTATCTTTGTATTGTTTAACTTCTATATTGAACATTAGGTGATATCCCTATATATATTCATTTTGTAAAATATTTATTTTAACTGTTTTCTAAGGAGTTCTAATACCTAGTGGTGCAACATCAATAAATCAATTATTTTCTAGCATTCTATTTCAGTTTTGCTATAAATTTATCAAACTAAAAGTCTTTGTGAGTAATCTCCTCTTCAAACCATTGATCTAACTCAAGTATAATGTTGTTGCTGTCAGACTTCCACCGTATGTCTTTGTTTCATTGACTTTGACGCTTAAGTTGGCAGGTCTATTAACTCCATCGTAATGATTATGGTAGTAATTTCAACAGATATCCCAACAAATAGCAGTATTCTGGTTTTAAGTTGACTAATCCAATGCTTATCAATCAATCTACTTTATTGTTTGATTTATTATTCAAGACTATAGGGTGAAGTACCATTTATAAGATTTCCCGATCATTGTAATGAACAATATATATTATTATGTAAAAGAATGTGAAAATAGGAGAATGAAAAATATCAAATACATATCATTAACATAATTAAATTTTAATTGGCTTTATTTTATATATTATAAATATATAAAACACATTTTAGTTTAATTATGCGGTAACTTTAGAATAATAATTGCTATTCCGCATCTCTAATGAATAATTTATCAATCTTAGATGCTTATCCTCATCATTCTGTGTTTATTTTACTTTTAATAAGTTATACTATTATACACTTTTGCGGTCAAACCCTCATAATTCAGATATAAATTATCTAACAAAGCATATATTTATAAGTAATTATAACATATTTAACTTTTTATAAAGTTATTTATCACTAAATTAACCTATTAGCGTTATTTTCTGGGAATTTAAAAACTCAGGGTACTTAACAGTGCAGATAATCTATCATTTATAGTTCTCTCTAGGCAATACTAATCCTTTTTTATTTTCGCAGATGCTTTGATAACATTCTTCATAACCTTCATTTTTATGAGGTAATAACTTGGTATGCTATTTTGTCATTGGATTAATTTCAGTATTGCAATGAGTAAGTGTGATAAATAGTTTAGTAAGAATCTAGTATGAGCACCATTCAATTCAATAAATGGGATCTTGTACGGTAAAATCGTTTTGAAATATAATGATTTACAAGAAGATGTTTTAAAAGCTCTTGAGTGAAATAAAATCGAGGTTTGAAATAAGAACCAATTAAGGACAGGGATTATGTTTCCCGGCAGCGGTGGGACAGGTAAGCATTTTTCTCCACTCCCTGTTATCCTAGTTGAATTCTACGAGCTCTGTTGTTTAGGTCATTCTAGCAACATCTTGATTTTAGGAGGAGACTAGGTAAAAGCGGAAGTAGTTTTTTGGAAGCTTTCCTACTTCATGACTGCCACGTCACGGAATTGCAACGTCAATTCACTCAGATACTTCTACTCCACTACTAAGATTGATGGTTTGATTTTAGTAATAAACTGTGATATGTTTAATTTATTAACCCTTAAATATTAGACAACAACAACGAACCAATTAAGAATTTATTTAGAAAATAAATTATATTAATTATTATTAATTTATTAGGATCTAAAAAGAAATTAGAGTATACATATGGAACTTGTTCTGTATACGAAACTTATGAGATCCCTTCTCTCGAACATATCTTCCTTCTAAAAGAAGTGAAATCTTCTGAATAGGAATGTAATCACTACCATTGCAAGATGACTCAAGAGAGTAGAGTTCGATGGCCCCCTACATCTTCAATTATGACTTGGCTCACGCCTTTTGCAATATTTTGGAATATATCGAACAGATGTCATTTCAATCGATCACTAATCTTGTTTGAAATTTTTTCTCTTTTTATTCCAATATCCAGCAAACAATGAACCCAGGATATAAAATACCTGGTCAACAGCATTAATAGACACTAACACTCGACTTAATACACTTAACTTGAAAGAATTTAGTGGGTTTGTTCGATCGTTAGTCTACTCCCCTCTATCATGGTCTCCTGTTTCCAGAGCTATGACACCATATTCACCTCAAAGGAGTGCAAAACAATCATGACAAGTAATCCGAAAACTTAACCTCTAACAGGATACTTTACAGAAGGATAAGTATACTTACTACAAGAAAGGTTCCAGTTTCTGGTCAATAGTTTCCGATGAGTAGATCAACAAGAACTTCAGCAAAGCCAAAGAGACTAGGTTAAGGAAGCAAAGATTCTGATCAGTATATTTTACAGAAAAGTTTGGGCGATACTAAGTATCCTGTTAGAGGTTAAGTTTTCGGATTACTTGTCATGAATCTTCTACTAAACTATAAAAGACTCAATGATTGTAGAAGTGTATTTCAACACACCCTCCTAAACTTCCAAAAGAAAATGCGTCTCACTACTCTAGTTTATCTGCCACTACCAGCAGATCCCTCTCCAACATGGAGGTTAGTCACAAGCCAATAATACTTAACATAGTACATAGGACATAAAAAAATTATTCTGATAAATAGGTTTAAAATTCTGATATTTACCTTGAAATTGATGAGAGTATTTAATACTAGCAATAATAAATACTAGTAAATACCCACTAAGATGTATAAACTCAAACCATGAACAATTACTTCAAGAAATACTATGAACATATCACCGAGAAGTACCAAAAACTGATGAGACAATATTGATAAAATAGAAAACAATTAGCAAAATATAAATAAAAGCCATTAATTATATATTTGTATATGAATTTACTTTAAAGAAAGATAATAATTAGATTAGTTTAAGACACACTTTAAAATGGAAGTAATAAATTTCCTTAATATAATTAACATACAAATAATAATGAATTTATTTTATATTCTCTAAACTGTTTGTTATAGATCGCAGGTCTGAGTTAGAATAGATTCTTATTTTTTTATATGAATAACAAAAACTGCAATGAATACTAGAGTGAGAGAGAGTAATAATTATTGTTAGCGCTCATTGAATATCATAAATATATAAAAGTTTCTAATTAGTTATTAAAACTATGATAAATTTTAATAATTATGAAAATTGTCTATTGAAATTACAAAGTTTGGAAATAATTACTTACTTTATGCTTTGTAAGGCAATAAACGCCCAGGAACCAGAGAGATTCTCCCATCAGTGAACTTGTACAAATCTATTTAAATTATATTGTTGATTAAACTAAATACATTACTATTATTGATTAATTTAAACATTTATTTAATTTGGTAGATTAATGATATGATGAGATCAAAGAGATCACCTACGATGAAGACAATCAACTTCACCTTCTTGACTCAGTGGTCCCGTATGATTACGCTAAACATTTAAATTTCCAAGAACCAATAGACAAATTCCTCCTCCTCTTTGACCTATATCTCACGGCATAAGCTCTAAAGAATCCTTGGATTTATTGGATAAACGTAAGCCAATAATATGTCTTACTTAACAAACCTAAGACATGGAACTACAGGATTTGGACTAACTCTGACTCAGAACCTCACCCAAATATGGTAGATGACCCCGTCTTTGACCAGTTTAAACCTCTGTTTTAACTGAAGTAAAAAAGTAAACTACCTTCCTTCTATTAACGTGATACTTACTTAGACATAAGCTATTATTGAAGCTATAGGATTGCTACAACTTTTGAAAGTCCAGTTATACAAAAATAAAAAAATAGACTAGGAGTAGATATCCCCTCTGCAGCCTCATAAATCTTATCACCACTCATCAGGATACTGGAAATGTTCCTTCTAACTATTGATGTAGAAGATCAACCATAGATCAAAGAGGAAACAGTTGGAAAGATTAATGATTTCATTATACAGGCTATTAATCAACTCACAGAAAACGAACCACATGACTAAACTTAACAGAAAGAAGAGGAAGATGACCAAATGACACAATGAATGCCAAACAAAAGGGTATCTGACACTTATATAAAGCATTAGGAGACCCCAATATGAGTCTTTAATTAATTTAATTATATAAAATAAAAACAATAAAGGGTCTCAAGTATAGTTATTAATTCTAAATATTTAATTCACTATTTTTGAACCATTGAATGCTATCTGTTGAGTAAATAAATTGCTTCGTTGCTAATAATACTCTTATTAAGCTTATAATTGTGAGGTCTTCCAAAGATCTGAGCATATTTTCTATTAGGAAGGAATTACTAAATTTAATCATATAATTTAATTGATTTTTGGCAGATTAATCTGATGGTAAAATAATGATATTGGGTACATTGTGATTAGGGCTTATCTTTTAAGCTAAGAAAATAAATTATTAGGTCTAGCTAAAATACAAAATTCAGTTACATGCCTAAGTTGAATCCAAACCCATTGTGTTAGGTCATGATTCTTGTTTGGAATTCTTTATCCTAGTAAACCAATACCTGTTATTTTTATAGTTTTTGGATAGGAATATTTCTGAAAATTTCAATATCTTTGAATATTGAATATCACAGTTTAAATGCCGTATGGTTCCTTAGAGGATTCACCGCTATTGCATAAAATCAATTCCCTAATTCATTTATTTTATGATCTGAAAATACCAAGCTTTACATATTTTGATCTTTTATGTATCCATTGAGTTAATAGCTTTTCTAATTTGATCTTTGCATACCCCATTTATATTTTGTTTAAGTTTATTACCCAGTTTGAATCCTGTTTCTTGTATCTAATGATATCTCTTATAATCTTTTCTATTATTTATTTTTACTTCTATTTTAGATGAAGTTTCATTTCTGGATGATTAGGGTCTTCAATCTTAACCTAAGTAAAGTTTTCATTCTATTTTATTTCTTAATTAAGCTTATCATTTTTTCTCTCAAATTTTTGATTTGCTTATTGAATAATCTCTGAACCTCTTATTGAACTTATTATAAATTCAATGCTTCCTATTTAAAAAGTCAGTTTTGATAGAAGGTTGAAATTGAAGCTGTTTAATTTTTCCCTACAGGTTGGTAATTGTTTCATTATTTATTTTAATTAAACCTCTAAAATTTGTAATTTTTCGTTTCCTGTTAGTTACTTATTTTTTTTATTCTTGTTTTTATGATTCTCTCTCCATTTTTGAAATTATTTCTGTTTAATTAATTTCTTATTTCAATAACCTCATTTTTATGTCTATATATTTAAAAGCCTCTCAGTGATCATGCTTTAGGAATTTGTTGATTTTATTTTACTATAAGAGAGCATATTTTTAAGCCATTTTTTAAAATATTTAAAATTATAGAACTTGTACTTGAGAAAAGTAATTACCTTATAAGTTAGATTAAATGATATTGATAGTATTTTGGTGTATCTTTTTAGATTATTTTTTGCTTTAAATCATTTATTGCATTTTAACTCATCTTATTATCTTGATCTAAAACATCAGTGTCTGAAGAACCATTTAACCTAATTATTAATTCTTTTTCCAAGTTAACTCTTTCCTTGATTATTTACCCTGTACTCAACTTAAATTAAAGGCTAATCAAATTCATTGTAAGTAGTGGTGGCTAAATTACTTATAGAATTATCTCTATCAAAATCGGGTAAAGTGAAGTCTGATAAATAATTTTCATTACTTTCACTTTCACTGGAGATCTTATCCCAATCAATTTTAGCAATTTTATTCATGTATATTTTGTTAGGGCTAGACAGGAAATTCATTATTTTAAGATAAGTTTATAATTCATTTTCAAGATTATATTCGTAAATTAATTCATCCAAAAGGGTTCTTATGTGAAGCAAGATTTTAATAAATTATTTTTGAGAATCTCAAGTTTGCTATATCAAACCATTTAAAAGATACTTTTAATATAAATTTATAATGTTAGGGCCATTCAAACTAAGTTATACAAGAAAAATAAATTATAAGGATAGTATTATAATTAATATTGTAAAAATTAATCAGTGGGTAGTAGATTTATTGAGTCATGTAAATTGTAATAATTTAAAAGTTTATTATTGGATATTCTAACCCAGTAAAAAATTATTTAACTAGCCATTTATAATGATGATCAAAACTAAACAAAAAATACTAATTAATATGATGTTGAATTGGTTAAGCAGGAATAAAAAAAATCTATGTGATTATTTGAATCTGATTAATTTTTGAAAAACACAGGTTTTTTCTGGATAAAAAAATAATATTTTGGATTAAGATTTTTAATCAACTCTCTTGGGAAATTTACTTACCTTTAATTTTAACTGATTGGGAGTTTCGCTAAAAAAGGGATTATTATACTTAATTTTCAAATCTTTAAGATTATAAATGAGTGAATTAATCAAAATTTAATAGTTTTCGTGATCTACTCAGCATAGTCATAGTTTGACAAACCTTTGAGAATTAAAAATATTCTTACAGATTAATGACCTATCTGATAACAATAAAATATTTTAAGATAAATATTGAAGAAGAATTTAAATAGATAAAAGCCGTTCAATTTAATCTAATCCTATGTGAATTTTACGAAGGCTAACAAAGAAGAAAGTTAATAATCAAAGTTTGATTAGCTTGAGCATTAAAAAGAATGGGGGGGGGAAGTTTCCTGCGCCGGTTTATGATAAAAAAAAATTTTAGGGAAGTTTCCTGCACTCTTTTAAATTTTTTAAATTTTTATTTTTTTAATTAAATTAATCTTTATAAAAACTATCAACTAACTTCAGGACTAATTTCAGCATTTAATTATACTTTAATTTTTTAATCAATAGTCAATATATCTCTTCAGATTCCAACAACTCTGACATTTTTCATCTAATATTTATAGGCTCTGTTATAGTAATTCCAAATCTTTTATCCAATTTTTATTGAAATTCTGATTGAATTTTTTTTGTTCTTACCATGCCTTTATAATATTAGACAATATTTTCTTTAAATTCTTCTTTAATGACCTATAAGCTCTTACTATTTAATTGGTAATAAAATATTAATTTTGTTAATTTATGTCAAATTTATTAAATTTAACATAAAAAATTAAAGCGTGCAGGAAACTTCCTCGAGTGCAGGAAACTTCCCCCCCCCCCAAAATATTTAATAACTCAATAAAGCGGCATGTGTACTCTATATTTAAATTAATATTTACTTATAAATTCCTTGAATCATTTATTACATAATAGACCATAAAAATATTTAGATAAAGTTTAATTCTTAAAATCCCAATAAAATGCATTTAAGTTAAAAAGTCCCATTTTTCTATATATATATATTTTCGGCCAATAGATGAACAAATAATCCTAATTCTTTCTGGTTTAATGCAATAGATGTAAATTTAAAAGTTATTATCAAATTAACAAACTTAACATAAATAGCGCTATTTTTTTACATCATCATTATATAACAACCAAAATAAAAATAAGGATTTTAATAAAAGCATTTATTCTAACTGGCTTCCTTTACTCTATGCTAGCTTATTTTTAGACTGTTCTATTTTTGATTTTAAGGAATATTCAACAAAATTGTTCAAATATACTTTTGGAATGCTTATCATAAGTTTTAAGACACTTATTTAACTTACATATACTTGGTTTAAAATAGGTATTGTTAGAATTAATTTTCTTTAAGAAATTAAATTCTTTATTCAAAGTAGAATTAATAAGCATCTTTTTATAGAAAAAGCTCTATTAAGTATTAAGAATTTCAATATGTATTTCCGGCTTGCTACATTTATCGTATAATTTACTGTGCTGTGAAATCTCAGCAAAAATGAAAATGAAAATTGACAGAGATGAAGAAGGAGATTTTAAAATAATATTGGCATTTGTAACTTAGATAAAATTAATTGGGGCATTATCAAATTGGCTAAAAGCTTAGAAATTAAAAGGAGTTTTACGATGCCTTCTAAAATGACTAGATCCATGAATAGTCATGGAATACAATAGTAACTTACTGGTTTTGTTAAAAGTTGAGCCCTAAATGTTTAAATAGTGAATTGAGTTTTAATATAAATTTACTTTTTAATGATATGAAATTAATAGAAGCCTAAGAATCCTTTTTAATAAAAGCAATGAGTTTTTCGATAGGTGATAAATCAGATTGATATTGACCTAGAAAAGCTATTGTGATATTGAATTTCAGAATGTTCTCCTTAATATTTTTACTACGATGGCATGTTACATAGTTTAACATTAGCATTGTCGATTTCCTCCAGTCATAATTCTGATCTTTTAACTGAGATACAATCTTTAAAATAAAGTGCCTTTTTGAAAAGCTGTTATTGTGGTCTTAGTTTAATGAAAATTATAAACTTCAAGTGGAACTAATAGTTCCTTTAATATTAATAACAAAAATTCAATCAGAACTTGTATTATATCTTTTGAATCCTTTAATAAACCGCGCTTTAGAAGAATTATAAATCCATTAGATGCTGCTCTCATCAATGTTTTAAAAATTCAATCCCTTATCAATAATAAGAGCAAAATTAAATACAGCTAACTGCCTTTAAAAATTAATTTTTGGGAATTTTATCGGACGTTGACTGAGTAAAACTTTCTTATAGCTTAAGCCTGGCCATTATCTGACCTACTTAATGAGCCAGCTTTAAAATATTTTAATATAAAACTATTGTTCCAGACTTTATTATAGATCTTTGAGAATAGAAATCTTGTTTCCAGATGAAAAAGATTTTTAATAATTTCTTTTAAGTTATTAGGAATTCAGTCACAGAGTTTATAGCCCCTTTCCTGCCTAGATAATTATATTGTTTATCTTCCAGTATCCTTTTTACTCTTTACTGGTAATTCCTAGTCTTTTACAGATATTGATTAGACTACAACAATAATTATAGTAAAGGTCTTTGATAATAATGTTAAGTAAATGCGAATTTAAGATAAAAATTAAGGCCTATGATCTTTCACAATTCCAAAACTTATAGGCTTTTCTCTAACACTGAGATTTTAGAGCTTCTCAGATATGATATCAATATTTCTATTTTGTTTAGCATATAACTTATCAATGAATTCGCCAAGCTCAGCATTCATTTTCAGACTTATTTTATTAAGTTTTCCAACCCCAACTTAAATCGTAGGTGATTTAGAGAAATAATATTAACCATCTCATTGAAATAGGTTGATGTCAAACATACGAACTCTTAGTTATTTAATTAATTTATATGTAATTATAATTTTGAATCATATTGTCCTGAATCAAATCCATCTAGACATTTAATTTGCTATAATTGACCCTCAAACTCATCAATCGAATCTTCGCTCTAATTTTCCAGAATAATATTATTATCTTTGGTAGGGATGTTAGTAAGCAGCTGTGTAGAGCTTCCATAAAGATGCCAAATGCTGCCTCTTTTGGAGATCTCATCACTTGATTTCTCAAAATCGTGTTCTGATGAAGATGGAACTTTAGATTATTATCCATCTTAAAATAATTAGTTAGTGTTAATTATGATTATATCTTGCCTCGAAGAGTTTTCATTTTCAGTAGGAAGATTAAACTTTTTCAAAGAAGAGGAATCCTTTATTAAGTTTTCCAATTGTGCTAGAACAGATACTAGTAATCCTATATAATATTTACAATTATAATAGAAAATCGATAAACTAAAGTTAGATCAATTAAGTAAAAATTGAGAGCTATCGACTACACGCAGAAAAACTCTGTTTATTCACAAAAAATGTAAGTTGCAAATAAGATATCTAAAATTTATTATTATTGATGTACAGCCAGGTACGAGTGGTGAAAGGACAAGAGACACAATTCACAGTAGAACTGAAAGAACTGGCCAGAAAACCTTAGTCTGATAAAATGGAGATAAATATGAAGGAGAATGGGAAGACAATGAAACTGTTTTTAGATTTTCATTTTTTTGTTTCTTGTAATAAAATTTAATTTAATTGTTATTAATATTCTTATAATCATCTATTTTCATCATTATAATTTATAATTAATGAATAAAATTCTGTCAACAAACTTTTTAATTTCGAGCAAAATGTTTAATCAAACATGCCTATTATATTACAATGAATAGATGAAGGGACAGTTATCAAGGGTGAAAGTTCATTTGGTATAATAGAAGATTGGGTGTAATAAAGAGCAATCATGATTTTTTAGCACAGGAATGTGACGCCGATTTGTCAATATTAGGTTTTAGGAATGTATACTTTCTCAAAACAATTCTAAATGGTGAAACAAAGGTAGAACTATGAATTTAAATTTATTATATTCTTAAAACGAAGCGATGTAACTGTAGCCACCGCCTTTCCATAAATTGAGGGCCTTACCGCTGATGACTTTCTAAGGTACGCCCAGCAAATACCATCTTTGTTGAAATACCTCCCTGATCAGTGCGATTGGCTGTACTTGGACAAGAAATGGATTTGTGACGTCCTTATGTTACTAGACAATGATGATATCAATTAAATGATATTTGAGGCTAAGTCAAAGAGGCGTGAAAGATTAGAGCAGACCTAGAACTTAATAGTTCATATGAGAGCATAGTTTACGCAGACATTGAGTGAATCTTTAAATTATAGCGATAAGATTATTATTATGTAACCCATTTTATAGTGTAAAATGAAAAATCTTCTCATTTAATAAAGCAAACTTTTTAGAGATAAAGAAGTATGAAAGAAGTAGAAGAGGGAAAAGGAGAGGAGATAGAGATGAGAGGCAGTAAGCAAAAGTATTTGTAGGAGAACAAACAAATGAGGGATGAATTCAACGAAATCAAACATCACATATGGATGAATTAGTTGGCTACAAACAGCTCGTTCACCAACTCCATGATAATAATGTGATAGACGGTGAAAAACGAGTCCTGTACAATCAACCTAATCTAGACAGGAACTGATCTCGAGATTATTTATTTATATATTATTTATTATAAGATTCTAACTTTTAATAAATTACTTTAATCTTAACATTCAAAGTGCAAGATTATTTTATGGATGGGCAACAATTTAAACTACTACTTCTTGCCTCATTAGTTTTTTGTCGTTTAGTTTACTCAAAATTTGTTTTATTGCTTGCAATAATTCTCTTCCCTGGGATTCATATTTTTTCTGCACGACGGGATTGGGTGTTTGATTCTCACTTTCTGTCAAGTATTCATTTGTTTTCACAATTTAAGCTTTCTTTGAAGTTAAATTCTGCAAATCTTTTCTAATTTTATATGTTTCAGTAAAGATCCAGGATATTTCATATCATTTTCTAGCGATATTCCCTTAATAGCTTATCTCTTTCTTTCTTATTTTTTGAATTTTACTGGTAGCTCAGGTATTGCGATAGAACCATTCAAGGAATTCAAGTCAATAAAATTTAGGCTTTTATTTTAATCATTCAAATTAGAAATAAGTCTCTAATCTGACCCAGACTTGTGCTTCACTTTTCTGTTGGATTTACTCTCTTCAAATATCTCCTCTGAAGTGAAATCATCTTTACGGTCTTTATACTCTATCGATGGGGCTTCCTTAACATCAAGCATCTAGGATTCATTTTTTGTTTTTTAACTGTAAACATTTCTGGTTCACTATGGGAATGTCATTAAACTTAAAGAAATCTTTTAGTTTTCCCAAAACTTAATAGTTATGAAGAATTTAATTTGAGTCCTAATCTTTTAAGTACCATTAATGATACCCAAGAGCAGTTTAGAGGGCAGCTGTTTTTATGTGAATATGATGATCAAAAATATATTACTATTGTAGGAAGTCATTTGATTTAGGAAAATATATTAAAATTAAAATAATTAATTATTAATTAGCTTCAGTTATGTTTTTTGAAAATGACTTCAAAACTTGACAATAATATACTCTCTGGATAGCGCATTAAAATTAAGACGGTGGTTGTTATTGCTATAATGAATTTATCTCATCACCCAAGCGAGAAAAACCCATTATACTATTTTTAAGAGTTAGTTCAAAATCGAAATATCTCGCTTCTTGGGATGATTCAAAAATTTTCCCAATAGTATAGTCCAACTAAATTTGCGGGATCTGCCGTAGAATCCATTTATTTTTGAATTTTGAGTCACTTTGGATTTCATAACTGCCATGATTTTAATATTCAATAAATTTAATTTTAATTCATTTTCTCAAATCGAATGTATTCCTACAATATTGCAGCGATATTACCTGATCTGCTATTTCTTTTGAACAATACTTGTAAATTACCTATTTGTAAGTATCTTTTCAATGAAGGTGACTTACTCTACCAGAATTTAGTCGATCTTAGGGAAAATAAACGGCAAATATGCCGGCATTAAGTTTTAACTCATGAGTAGTCTTAAAATCTGTACCACTGCTTAATTCTTCATTTAGGAGGAACACTCTAAACTAACTATCATTGTTTGTGCTAACGAATATGATCGAACTAGACCTCCAATTTTGTGCCATTTGCACTTTTCATTGCGAAAAATGGAAATTAAGAAAACCTTTTTTAGAGATACTCTATCATCGAATTAGATTGCTGTGGAAGTATAATTATTGGAGTAAGTTTGCATTAATGGGGCTGATATCTAGAAAGTCCACTTACTGAAGTCGATTTAGCTAGAAGTTACGAGATCCGAATCAAATGTATCTCTTTTATCACCAACTATAGAGTTTAATTTAGGAAACACGATCCTCGAAGCCAAATACTATTTTCAGACAATTCAATTCTTTCTTAGTGAGCTGCGATCCAGTAAAGCCTGTTATGCTCACCGCTTATCGATAAAACTTTAGTAGTTTTCTACATATGTTACATTACCTTCAAATAGAATAGAGTAAAATCTTTTATAATTATCAAATTTAAGTTAAATTTGCGAATTGTAAAATATATATTATTCATTAATCATAATGTCACATATAGTTATAGCAAGAAGTATGTTTATAAGCAGAATTATAATAATCATAAAAAATCAAGAAAATATTATTAAAATGAGTGATATGAATTAGTTCTTACACTAATTTATCAATCTCATTTTTTACTGTTTGATAATTAATAGTCATATATAGTTAATAATTAAAACTAAGATAAGTTGTAATAATAATGAATAGTTATGATTAAAGTTTAATTCATAAAATATGATAGTTAATTTTCAATAATTTCTGATCACTTTTTTTACTGAGTTAAAATAGTTTAATTAATAACTTTGAAATTTATACAACAGAATAATTCAAAAAGTAAGTCCATATATAATGATAACTAAAATACTCATATATTAATTACTATATAATTTATAGACATTAAAATTTCTTCTATAGATTTTAAAAGTGGGGCAAAAGTAATAAAAATCTGCTATTTTAACCCCCCACTCTTTGTTGCTATTATTACTTTCAACATTTCAATAAAATAATTATAAATTATTATAAACTATCTTATTCTTTTTTTACTATGATAAAATTCAAATATTTATTTTGAATCCCAACTACTCAAAAAACTTTTGATTAACTATTGACTATTTTCATAGATCTAGAAACTCTGGTAGCTCCATAACAATATCATGATACTTTAAACTTAAATCTTAAATTCAAATTTTATTCGCAAATGATTAACGTTAAAGTTCAATCCAAATATAGTAATTATACTTTTCAAAATTTTACGCCTCTTTAACACTAAATGCTAATTTTTCCCAACTACTAAAGACAATTTCTAGAAAAGTTTAAATTTAAGAGCCACTAGTGTTGATCAGAGTAGATTCTTCCTGTTTCTATGCCAAAGTTTATAAACGAATACTAGGTATCTTCCCACATCAAATAATTTATGCAAAACCTTTATAGCGTTATAAATTAAAATCCTAATGTCTGCTAGTCTTTAAGCTTTTGCTTAGAATCAATAAAAACTTTTAAACTTACAGTTTTAACAAATTAATTCACAGATAACTATAATAGATTAAATTTTCTTAACTGGCTTAACAATTTCTTATACTAATTTTCGTTAATAACATGTGCCTTATTAAGAATATTAAGAGCTAGTTTAACTTTGTGAAGTACTACTTTTTAAGGAGTCTTAAATTACTTCCCTTCTTTTCCTTACACTTTTCTCAAATTGTGTGAAGCCAAGATTTATCCCTAATTCCGATATATCATCAAATTGGAGACCCAGAATGGGTTTATTTATTTTAGATCAAATAAAATATATTAAATTTATAGTATGAAATAATCATGATCAACGACGTCCTATTTATAAAAAAAATTTAGTCATCGTTCAAATAAAAATTGTCAAGTTTTAAGTAAGAGAATGGGTTTTATAAAGCTCAAATTTGTATGAAATCACAAACCACATTAAAAGGAACTACTCTTTTATTAGACTGACGCATTAATCCACTTTTAGTACTTAAATGAAAGGTATATTTAGACTAAAGTTTGTTAAGCAAAAGATGGACTCCTTAGAAGTCTATTTTGAACTATTAGAATGTCCCTATCATGTTTCCAATATTGACCTTGTCAAACTTTTGGAGTTCATCCTAGAGTTTTATCAAGTAATCAGAATCATTAATAAAAATATAGTTCGCTAAACCAAGAGCTTGTTCTGTATTTTTTCTTTAGATAAGTAGTGTTAAGGCACTCTTCAATAAATAGTCATAAGCCTCGATAATTTCGTATCTGTAGTATAGTAAAGAAGATACAAAGTGCCTTGTCTTTTTCTATCAATTTGCTTGGGCTCTCTAATTTAGCTCGAATACTATTCGAAACATCTCATTTATATTTTTAGAGCAAGCTGTTTTTTAATTTTGCAAAAATTTCATGAGACTCTGACTTTTTCGATTAAAGTTTTTCCAAATAAAGCCTAGCCTTTCTTTAGGATTTAAGATCAATTTCTCTTGTATGTAAATTGAAGGTAATCTCAGATTAAATTTTAGCCCCTTAATTAACTTATGGTTATGAACTTCTAACTAGCTTTAGATGCTATCTATATATTTCAAATTATTCAAATGGTCTCTGACTGCTTTTGATTTTAGCGGCAATTTTTTCTCAGGGTCATTAAGAGAGCAGATTTTTTTCATTTTTACGGATTTAGCTTGACTTTAAGTAGTTTTATTTAAGATGAATTTGTTCACAAATCTGGAAATACCCTTGCCTCCAATAAGAGCCTTGAGTTCATCACTTGCTAATATCTAATCAATATCTTAATTATAATGAAGCAAGAAGAGCTTCGCTTCATCTGAGACCTCAGGGAATTATGCTACTTCATATTTTGGCCTCTTGTTGACAGTTGTCTTTTTATCTTGTTGCATTTAGTCAGCATCTTTCATATTCTCTTAATGTGATAGAGGTTGATATTTGAGGGAGCTTCTATTTTATGAGCAATCACTCAGTTAAATAAAGGGTTTTTTCTGATTGAATAGGTTGCTATAGCGAAGCTGATCAAGTAGGCTTAAAATTTTTCGGTTATTTGCATATTAAAGGCGGGCAATTAATAGCTTGACTTAATTAAATTTAAATTATAATTATTCAAATATTATAATTCAATATTAATTTTTAATTGTAAATTGATTTATTAAATGGCAAAAATGACTAACGTTAAGTGGAATTATACAAAATAAAGATATCACTATTTACAGAAAAATATTAGTATTATTAATGAAAAAAACTTAGAATATTTGCAAAATAAATTCAACAACTTCCAATAGAGCAGCAACTAAAACAATAAAACCAACTTAATACTTAAAACCCAAAATTTCAAACTAAACTACATCAGAAATATTCTAACTGACAATAAATTGGATTGCCTGTACTTTGAAAAAGAAATAGAATTTCATGATAGTTTATACTTACACAATATTACATATGCAGTTCTTAATTCAAATTTAATTAAAATTCCGTTGTCTTAATTGGAGTTCTATACGAGGTATTTCTTCAAGGTCTCCTTATATTTATAATATATTATTTATTATTGTAAGCAGTTGAAAGATTCTCATCTATTAGAATTTTACAGTCCTTATTGAGATTTGGCAAGCTGAAAGTATCTGCCTAAATAGATGAGGAGATCTCGTCTACTCAGATTCGTATTTAGATGTGAGTTTTTAAGTAATTAACTTAATTATTTATTGGCATCCCAATATTGTCCAATAGACCCTGCCTTAACTTCAATACCCTATTAGATATGCCACTAGATCAACAAAACAATCAATGAATTGTTTGCTATTACTTATTGTTATATTATCAAGCATTAATAAGCCATTAAACAAACTTAATCATTAATATAACCAAATTATATGTTAAATTAATTAAAATATATTGGAAAAACACAGATTATAATCCAATAAGTATTCAGTTAGATAGTATGTATCACTAAAATAAGAAAGTTGGAAAGTCAAGATAAAAATGATGATTTTACACAGAAACCAATTCCGATAAATTCTAGATGCTTTACCGTATTACTAAATTAAGCCAATTCTTACTAATAATTGTCTTAAATATTCAATTGACTAATAATAAATCCACTCTTAAATAACCTATGATTATTTTCCTAATCAATTTTAAGGCATTTGACTAGCCGCCTTTGATTTCCTAAAATTGACGATAAACCAATTCACTATACTGGTTCCTTTGAGTCAAATGCTTATTCTTTTTAACCTTAGTACGAATTTCTTTAAGTTTCAGCGATAGATGCCAAAATATTTCATATGAAAACGAATTAACTTTCATTGGAGGAAACAACTTTTTATTAAACAGGAAATGGATTCCAGAATCAGCAAATTGCTAATTAAAGATTTAATGGCAAATCTAATAACATAGTCCTTATTCATTCTTTACTTCTTTGACTCTGTATTGTTAGTCGCTAATGCTGATTGATTGAAGCTAAGTTGTAATTGAGCAAAAATAGATGCATTTTTAGACATTAATATTGCTCTTTCATTCATTAAAACTGCAAACAGCAGCATCAAGTCAAAAGTGGAAGCATCAAATTGAATATATAATTCGAAATGCAGCAAAGACAATTTTAGATATAAGTGCAAAAACTATTGCCCATTTAAAAGTCATTTTAAGTATTTAAATTGGTTATAGCTTACTACAATTTAAGTGGATCTTAAGTTTACAAATTGGTTAGAAACAGCCTTGTTAAGCTAATTTTCGTAATTGTGCTACAGTCTATAATAGAATGTTAATTTTTCCTTCAAAGTCATCAAATTTCCTAATACTTTTTATCCATATTATATCAAGCAATGTGATTTAACATATAGGCTGTAGAATTCATTTTTAAAAGTTCAGCGCAGCATTTAGATATCAGAGAAAATATAGACATAACTAGTTTATATGAATTACAGTTTTTAATATATTTTTAATAAGATTAAGATAAATAACTCTAAATGTTTAGGAATTCAAGAATTAGAAATAATATTCAACATAATAATAAATCATTCTCTCACCCATGCATTTCCACTTAAATATTTGTTTTATTTGTTATTATAGATCTATTAAATTCAATCTAGATTCTCTCTTATATCATCGGTATTGATTAAGTTAGTACTTATTGCACACAATTGCGAAAGCTAGCAAGTTACATTTAGCATGAGGCTATCTTCCTTAAGTTAGAGCACTGAAATTAGAATTCACAAGAAGAAAATGTCTGATATTTTTAGGTGGAGTCATTGCTTTACAGCTGACTATAGATTTATGATTGAAACTCTGAATCCCAAGATTGTATAACAATGAAGATCACCATGAGTGTTTCAGAAATTTGGACACTGAGGAAACCGAGGAGGACGAGGAGAATGAGGATACCGAGGAAAACGAGGAGAATGAGTATACCGAGGAGGACGAGGAAAACGAGTAGAATTTAGAAAACTAAGTGACTGAAGAGAATGAGAAGATCAAGGAAATCCAGGAGACAGAAGAGACCGAGTAGAATGAGAACACTGAGGAAAGTTAGTGTTGAGAATTTAAAAATCTTTTTTGCTTGAATGCTTCAACTGTAGACTACTGATGAATATCAACAACAGTTAGACAACAAGTAGGATATAGATGAGCTTATATTACAATTTTAATAAATCAATACCTGCTCAACTAAAAGCATTCTTCTTGAATGACTTATAAAGAAGATATACAAGAATAAAACTATGAAACTCATTAGTTCTTTAGAGAATTTTCATAAAACAACTTCTTGCAAATTAAACTTGAAACCTATCCTTACCCACTTAATGATAAAACATAAAGACTTTCAATAACAATAATATCACTTGTAAATTTGAATTAAAATACTAACCCACGCAATCAAATTTATCCAAAGTTTTCTAATGCTGAATCAACAAGGTATATTGACCATCGTGCATGACTTAATACTGTTCTTAGAATTAAATGCTTGAATCCAACTCAAGAATCACCAGTTTACTTAAGTTTCAAATTAATACATGAACTTACTAGCATTCCTTGCTCTCTAATTCAAAAGATCTGTAGATTTAAAAGTTTATTGAATTCCTACCGAACTAGAACACTCTACAAAGTCAGGCAGGAATGACTTTTGCTGAGAAATGCGTGATGTTCCATAGAAGGTTCCCAGATATAAGAATTTCTCCCTCCAAACTTTCTCGAATTTATAAAGTAAAAAGAATAAAGCGAAAGTTTATAAGTGTTGGAAAGTATATGAGCCCAGTTTAGAAACTTCAGAAACATGGGCTATTTTTAGAGATAAATCTTAGATAACCAATGCTCTTCAAGAAGGACGGAAAATAATTTTCGTTGATGAGGTGATGTTCACTTATCTCTACTTATCTTAAGCAAGAGTTCAGCAATGCCATTTGAATATTATTGTGAAAGACAAGCTACAATTCACGAAAAGCATAGCGGTAGTTGCGGTGGTATCTCCTGACAGTTTTTTGGAACTATTCTATATCATTGGATTGTATGAATAAAACATCACAAGTAAGCTTGCTGTTGTTCTTGACAATTTAAGTGTTTATCCCAGCAAAAATATAAAATCGTTGACTGAGGAGCTCGGCATCATTCTCATTTTTACTCCACCATACTCCCCTCAATTACAATTTATAATTAGAATTTGATAATTAAAAATGAAATTAATTAGAAGTTATTGAAAATGGGAAAATGTCTGAGCAGAAGATGCCGTGCCACTCATTTAAAATGTAAGTTACAAAAACTTATCTAAATTTTTTATTTTACAGGGGTTGCACCTGGTAAGAGTGGTGGTGGGAACAGACAAAGACTTCGCAGAGCAGCTAAAAAAAAATGGTGAAGGAGTATTCAAATATGCAAATGGTAAAATTGAAAAAGGAAAATGAAAGGCAATAAAACGTTTTTTAGATTTACACTTTGTATATTGGCTTATTGTTTTTCATTTATTATTGATCGAATTCTTATAATCATCTATTTTTCATATTATTTTTCATAAATATATCCCTATAAAACTATTTTTCCGTTCTCAAAAACTAATTCAAGAGAATGAAGATGAACATTGTTGGACAAGATCAGAAATTAGATGCCAAAACAATCATGTAGAATGCATTCTGTAGCAGAGATAACGGAATAAAAAGAGAAATATGCAAGAAAAATGAAAAGGTTTGATTTATGAAGTTAATTTTAAATTCTGCAATCAAAAACTCATATGCTATATCTAATGCGTAGTTGTTCAATATGTCAGAATGAGGGGGAAGTTTCCTGCCTCCAACATTTAATTTTATTTTGTTTGGCAATAATATTAGGAACAAACAAATTGCAATTTCAATTACCATAACCATGTACTAAAAAACTTTTATTGATATATAATTTCAAGGTACATAATTATTCTTTATCAAATTATATAATATAAACAAGGCAAAAATAATTGTTTTTTATTAAATATTAATGTGATTTTCATTAAAATGTAAATTCATTATCAAGGTAGAAATGATATTTGAAGCTAAATTAATAATAACTATATCATAATTAATGATAAAGATTCTTTGAAAATTATAAAATTACATATTTTTATGTATGGGGCAGGAAACTACCTTTTTGGAAGCAGGAAATTTCCCCCAGTATCAGATTAAGATTCATACATCGTGGTGTTGGTTTCCATAAGGCGAGCTCCATCACTTAGCTTGATACCTTTACTAGCTGAGGCATGCTCTATTCCCCTGAACCGATTAAGCGACTAAACTTTCGGAGGCGATTGGTTAGGTTTCCTGGCCTTCATTAGCTTAGTTGAAGCTTTCAAGTGCTGCAAAGTCCTCCCTGACTTTTCTAAATTTTATTAAGTTAGATATAGAGTAAGGCACTTGAGACAAAGATATGGCTGGTTAGCTGTGAGAATCAATCGTCAGATATGAGAATGAAGTAGTTCTTCTATCCTTAAAAATCAGCGCTATTCCTGCTTCTCCTTGACTTGTTGATAATGTATGAGAGATACTTCGCCTGAATAGTATTGAGAACATTGAAGAAGTATTGCTGTCTAAAGGCTTGAACTTCTCTGACACATCAAGCAAGTAGATGCTTAGTTCCTAATCGTCACACATTTTAAAATACAGCTGTCTTATCGAAAGTTCATCGTACTTTGGGACCTTCACTATCTTGATCTAGTCCCATTTTCAAAAGTCTTTTACTTCCCTTAAAAAATTAGTCTAAGTACTCTTAGTTAATACCTTCGATCGGTGGTATAAAGTATCCGACTATAAATGTAAGGGGCAGCTATTCTTAAGAATCTCTGTTGGATAAGAGTAGATGTCTGCTTTGGACTTAAACTTCCCCCAAACTCGTGAGGAGAGATCTTGAAGATGCTGTCGTCAGAATAGATATCTCTCATCTAGAATAGATAAAATAATCTTTTTTTTGAGAAATAGCCTCCATTTATATATTCTCTATAGCAAATTAAAAATTAAATAATATTACTCACATTAACTATAAGAAAAACAGCTAGTTTAATCGTAATGATTATTGTGAATGTAAAATGATCTTAATGAGTATATAATTTCAAAAAGAATAGGGGGCCTCTGAGATTTCCCTCCACCCTTTATGAATTTTTGGCTAGAAAGGACAAACACTCACCCCCTAAGGTGTACTTTTGAAAATGTACTCTGATAGAACTCGACCCACTGAGCAAAGTTTTTTTAAGAACTAGTCGTACGCGGATAATGGTTTTTGAGATAACCCACTTCTAAAGTAAAAAAATCATATATAAAATCATAAAATTTGGCTCTTAAAATTTTTGTCAAATTCTTAAAAAAAATTCATTTTATCCTCTGTTTAATAATTTTCTGTCTTTTAATTAAATATTCATGATATAAATCAACTTTTTTCCTCATATTAAATTTTTGATCAAATTTATACTTTATAAAAAAATATTCATTATAAATCTAGGCTATTATATATTATTATAAAGTATAAATTTGATAAAAAATTTAATATGAGGAAAAAAGTTGATTTATTACATACATAGTTGTTTAAAAGACAGAAAATTAACATAGAGTAGATTAAATGAAGTTTTTTTAAGAATTTGACAAAAAATTTTAGAGCCAAATTTTATGATTTTTTGACTTTAGAAGTGGGTTATCTCTAAAACCATTATCCGCGTACGACTAGTTCTTGAAAATACTTTGCTCAGGAGGTCGAGTTCTATCAGAGTACAATTTTAAAAGTACACCTTAGGGGGTGAGTGTTTGTGACTCTAGCCTAATTCTTTGCTGTTACTTTTTATCGTTTTTCTGTGATTACTCAAATTTTTTACTAGATTTTTTGATTATTTTGGAAACAATTTTGTTGTCATTTTTTTGATTGACCACTCTACCATTAATTTATCACATTCGATGCTGATGCTTAAATTCTTTCAATTAAAAATTTCTAAAGTATAAAAAATGACAGATTCTAAATTTCTAAATAAGCGCCTCTTACAATTCAATGTTCGATAGCGATGATTTTCGCTTTTAATCTAAACAAACTATCATCAGCCAAATCTGTGCACTCTGTTAAGTAAAGACCATCGGCAGATCTGAATAAAAGAGACTAGAAATCTTGATTCAAGGAAGATTCAACTAGAAGTAAATAGTCCTACGCTGAGTTCAAATAGTATTATGATAAATCACAGACCAAGGACCTGTGTGCTGAGTCTAAAAGAGCTCTTGGTGAGATAATCAATAACTTTCAAAGAACCTACAAGTACATTCAAGATCATCCAAGGCTACTTGAGTTTTTCCGAAGGAAACTAGATTGTAAGCTAGGAAATATTTTATCCGAGTAAAGAGATATTATTTAAAATGAGCTCTTCTAGGATTAAAGATTAAGGAACAATCACATCTCCAAAAAAGAGGATCAAATTTAGAATTGTAAGCACTGATTGACAAAGGTTACACAAAGTCTAAATCAAATCCTCGAACGAGAGCTCTCAATAACTTAATTAATCTTAAATTGTCGTTTCTAAGCTATAGCACTTTGCTGTTCTTGATGAGGGTTTTCAGCTCAAACTGATCTAAAAGTTGAATTTGTTTCTCATTTCAGATAATGAATTTTACAATAATAGTGTGGTGGCTTAGATTTACCATAAACAAAACATATAATTGAGCCATTCAAGACTAGAGAGATCCAGCTAATCGAAAAGGAACTCAAAAATTACACCTAATCCCAGATTCTTAATTTCCACTTAGCAGCTTCTTTTATCATAATAGAGTTACCATTAGAGGGCCAGTCCCTCATTCACACTATTTTCCAAAAGTTAAAATACAGCGTTGATACTCAAATATTTTATGAGTCAGAGAAAAATTTATTGGGCATATTGACATTGTCAATATATAGACACCTTAAGAATATCAACTAGCCAATGACTATGGGATTAGTTGGTTTTATTATTAGAACTGAACTCTCTATAATCATTAAAAACCATATAATTACCAAATAGCATTAAAATCTTTCAACTATTCGAATGGTTTCAATAAAATTAAGCTAGGCTGATAGTTAAATTCAAAGAAAATTTTCTCTATTATGGTTTATACAAGCAATTAAAAAAATCAATAAACTTTATATAGACGACCTGATTGCTTTGATTTTACTTTTAAAAGTAAATCAAGATCTCTCCAGTTTGCTAAGCTAGATCAAAGGTATATTTTAATAGAGGAGGATACTTTTGTCAATGCTTTCTAAGCGTTCGCACTTACAATTGAAGCGGCTAGTTGTGATACTTTAATCTATCAAAGACTGAGCTTGATCAGTTAGAGTAAAGCTTTTAGTTAAGAAGAGGCTTATTGGATGAGCCAACTAAGCAAGCTGCAATCTTGTTCTTAAAATAAAAAAATTAATATGATATTGAGAGAAAAAATTAGGATGTCTGGTATAAATTTTTGAAAACTTCAATCGTTGACAATTAAGTCCCTATTGATGAGCTTTACAGATGCTCACAATAAATAGAGGAAACGTGCCAAAACTACAAGCACTCAGTCTATCAATCAATCAATTATAGCTGCAATAACTTTGAACCAGTAACAGAATAGTATTTTTATTTAGATGCCTACTTCATCTGGTAAAACTTGGGTCTAGGAAATTTTGACTTGATATTGGATTCAGCAAGGCAAGAAAGTTGTAATAATAGTTACGGATTAAATGCTGAAATTGCAAACAAAAAGATTTCTTCAACCTCTAGAATTTAGCTGCAAATAGAAACTATTGAAATTTTTTACAAAAGTAAAGGGTCTTATGATATTCTTATCATTAATGAATTTGATCGGATTGCGTGGAAGCAACCTTTTCTTTATCATGATAGCAAAATGTCTGGTTTGTGGGATTTAGGATTAAGTAAATCATACATGTTCAGCACTACTGCGACTCAGGGATTCAAAAAGTGCTAGCCCAAGTTCGTATTCAACAAAAACTTTGAATTTTAAAAGCCAATTATCAATATTTGTTTTGAATATTCAAATTGTAAAATTAAATAAATGAACTGTATTATTTATGTAAATGTTATTAATTTTATAATCAATAATCGAATATTAACCTATAGTTATTACAAGTTTGTAAAAGTGGGGCAAAAGTAAGAAATTTTTTCTACTTTTGCCTTACTTTTGTTAAACATCATTTTTATTAATAAATTTATAATTATCTTATAATATTTGTTCAATCGCATTAATTTAATTAAGAGTATGTTAAAATATTAGTTTGATAATTTAAAAATTTAAGCAAATTAATAATAATTCTGATTATCATTACTTTATAAATATCATTTTCTAATATAAACGTCTTAGCTATATATATTTTTAACAATTCATGATTCAAGATCAAAATAAAAAGAAGAGCAGAAATTATTGAAAGTTAACTTTTAATTTATGTAAATATTACTTAACTTATTACTATTTCTTATAAACTTTAATTATCTTAACTTTAATTATCATTTAGATATCATTCATGATTTATAATAAAAACGCTATATTAATTTAATTATTTAATCTATAACTTTAACTATTTAATAGTATAGAAGATATTCAACTCATTACTGCCCTGAGCTGGTTGCCAAAAGAAGTGAAGCCTGGTCTGACATTATTGGGTCTAGCGAAAACCTCCAAATTTAGGCAGTCTGGAGCCATTGACTGGATAAAGTCAAAAATGCATTCCGGCTTCTCCGAGTGCTTTCCTGTTTTTGCAAAAAGCACATTATCTGTAACATGGTACTTCATAATATCTGAGACGTTTCCTTTTTTTCATATGAGGAAGCTTTCATTGTTGTGAGCTGCATACATGCCTGAGCCTTAGTGGAGCTTTAAATTAGCTGTAAGCTTAATCCACTCTCCCTTTTTAACCTCTTCAAACCCATGAACTCTCAAGAATTCTTGCAAGATCTTTCTTTTAGTTGACAAACCAGAGTACTAAAATGCCCCTCTTAGACAACTTCTATGGGCATAGCTAAAATTTCTTCATCACTCAGAGTAGGGTAGGGTACTGATTGTTTTAATTTATAAGCATGGTCCATCAAAACAACCTCGTAAAGTGAATTGTATCTTATCATGGCATCTGCTGCTATTTCCTCCCACATTTTAATATCTCTTACGTCACCATCAAACACTACTGGTTCTGTCACCGTTTTATTCACAAGATTTCTGACTTTGCTCTAAAGTGGCAACAACTCATAGCCATTAAATACCTCTACTTGAGCTATGCATGGTTCTTTAGGAAAACCTTGCTTGCTATCATTCTTTTTCTTCTTCTGGATTGCTTTGGTCTTTTGCTGTCTCTTAAGGCAAGGAGGCTCATGTTTACTGCAGTCGTTGCTCCTCGAAGATAATTTGTCACATCCACTGCATGTTTTTTTCAAAATACTTTCCCTCTCCTTCGTAGTTCTAGCATCTATTTTGTGGTAGTTTGTAGTGTGAGTACTTAAGGCCCCTGAGCTATCATGGCGTGATCCGCAAAATTGGCATGTGTAGTGCTTGACTAAGTCTATTATGGGAAGTTTGCTAATTCTTTTCATAGCTGATTTTTTATTTATTATTGAGAGATAGAATTGTTGTAATCATCTATATGTCATTTTTTGTTCAAAGGTTTGAGTATTCGATCCGCAAATTTTTAGGAGTCATGAATTTTCCGCAAAACTTGAGGAGAAAACTATTTAAAGGGTTTTATGGTTTCATTTTTCTCTGCTCTTGGTATGTCGGCATTGTTTAAGATTATATTATCTATAATAATAATTATAAATAATTGATAATTTACTTTTCTATCCTCATTTATCGTAAGAATAATTAGTTTAATTAAAATAATTAAATGTTAAAAATACAATAAAAGCTTATTCAAAACCCCAAAACCCCTTAGTGAGGTTTATAAGTGCTTTGATTTGTAGGGTATAGTTGGGGTCTTATTGGAGTTAGTAGAGAAATTAGGCCAATTTGCAAAATGAGAAATAGAAATTAGTGGAATTTAGGGTCTATTTATGATGAGAAATATTTAGATTTACTGCTTAAGCTTAGGTATGGTACGAGTATTAATATAGATTAAGTCGAACCAGTATTGAATTATGCAGCTATAGCAATGCTCTTACACAAGAGTGCCTCTACTGTTATGTATCACTGCATGTTAGCTGTTTAGCATTTTAATTCTGGTACTTGAAAGCATCCTGGCTAGAAAATAAAAGTTCTCACAGCACCATATTGACTACCTCTGTGACTCTAAGACTTTAAAGTATTGGGCACACTTTTCTCTAGACTAGCGAGTTGTAATGTTTCATCGCAAATTTCCTGATATGCGCATCTCTCCATAGACTATAGCCAACATTTATAGAAGAAATGGTATTACTTTCAAGACTGTCAACAGAGTGAAGAGAGTGATTGATTTTTACAGTGCCATTTTATAGTAATAATTTAAACTATATATATGATTAAATGCAGAGAGCTATTGATAATAACATCAAGTTCATACATGCAGATGAAGCTGTGTTTACTTTCAACACTTTTATTAATAAGTCTAGGTATAAGAAGTATGATAATATAGAAGTTTATGACTAAAAAGTGAAGGTAGTTACCCATGCAATTTTAGCTAGTATAAGTGAAGATTCAGGCTTAGAGAGTTATGTGATTCACCCTCGCTCTATTAAGCGAGAGTAGTATATAGAGTTCCTACATAAGCTCAGAGAGAAGTATAGCAACCAAGAGATCATCCTGTTTGTTGATAACCTATCAGTTCATAAGACTAAGGTGTCTAAGAAAGCTTATGAAGACCTAAATATAACTCCTGTTTATAACGTTCCTTATAGTCCTTAATTTAATGGAATAGAATTCTATTGGAGTTAAATCAAGACTCAATACAAGAAGCTGCTGCTGTATCATCTTATGCATGACTTGCCTATCGATACAGTAGATTGATTCAAAGCAGCTGTAAGAGAGTAAGCGTAGATAAGACAACAGTTTGTGCGAGAGAAGGAAGAATGAATGTTTATAAATAAGTTTTAAGATTTAAACGAATGAATATATTCACATATTAAATTGGCCCATAAAGGGGTTTGGCTTCTCTTTCTTCTCCTCTTCTTAAGGCTTGCTTGGACCCATATTTCTTCTCTTTGTGCCAGCTCCTGCATCTATGTTCATTTCTTCTAGCTTTTAGACATCTTTATAAAGTCTTTTGCTCACTTCATAAATAGTCTATGACTTTCTCTCTCTGTGAACCTTCGCATGCTCTTCATTAGGAATATACCAGTTCCAGGTTTCCCTACAAAGTTATGAATCAAAGCTTACGAGAGAGGAATGGATGCTTCTTAAGCTCAGCGAGCCAGGTCTCGCTTATTAGTATGCATTGCTTCTTTTAGTCTTCAGGAGAAATAGAGTAGCATTTTTTGTGAGCTTCTTCAACGATCTCTCTGAGATAACTCTCTCTTAAAGTGCCAAGAACTCCAAAGAAGAAGCTCCTTTCTGGAAGCTTGTTAGAGAGTTGTTTCTTAGTAGGTAGATAAACTACCAACTCTTCATCTTTCATCGCATCCTCGTAGAGATTAGTGACTGAAATCTCTGGGTAGTTTGGTATATCTATCAACTTTATTTCACTGTTTTTGAAGGCTTTCTTCTCATCGCAGAGTATAGCTTTTAAGAATGAAATAATGGTACCTTCAATCGTTGAAAGGAATAAACCCACTATAGCATATGATTAAGTATATGTCACATGCTTACCATGCTAAGTGAGGTATCGATAGAGATCTTCCTTGCTTCTAAATCTTGAGATCATTTCTTAAGCTTCAACCCTCTTCATTGCAGTACTTATAGATTCCATCCTTGTTCCTTCTCTTCTTATTGAATTTCAAATTATAATATTTAGAGTTCTGGATCCTACTATTAAAAATCTTAGTATTTAATATGGGCATCTTATAGGAGGTCAACTTGGTAAGGATACGTGGAGAAAGCTGGCAGAAGCTGTATCAAACTTCAGAGATGGAGCTCCATTTTTATCAATTTAGTTCCATTAAATTAGTACTAAATTTGTTTAAATTTGATTAGTACCGGTACTAAATTCGTTTAAATTTAGTTGGTACCAATTTAATAGTACCAATACTTAATTAGTACCTAGTTTTTAACTAATGAGGTTTTAATGGAAAAGTTCCAAAATGGTTCAAAACCTAATTGGTACCAGTACCAACCTGAATTTATTCTCAGTTGGTACCAAAATTAAAAATATTTAGCATAAAATTAGAAAAATTATAGTTATAAACTAAGTATAAATATGATGTCTAACACCTAAGAATCAACCATGGTTGTTGCAGTGCCAGCTCCTATACAAAGTTAGTATAGCCAGTGAGGTTTTTACTTATTAATAATAGAAATTTAAATTTGAATTTAAACATGGCGGCTAACTTAAATCGTAAGGCAGTTTCTCTTGGAACAGGTTAATCATTGCTCAACTTTTGCTCCTCCAAGAAATCAGAAGTAATTTATATTGAAAAGGAGGTAGAGCTAAGAGCTCTAGAGTTTGAAGATGAGGTCTTTAAAATTTAAGTTTAAAACAAGAAGTAGAGTGCTGAGTTGGGAGTTTAAACATAAGTTGAATTGGTTGAGGAAGATAAGGAACAGCAACCAATAGAAAAAATTAAAACATTTTAATGTGAAGACTGCAAAATTTTTTCTCAACTGAGTCTAGCTTGAAGAGACACATCAAAGAGGTACACTCTGGTAGAGCTAAGATCTACTTCAAGATTGATAAAGTAGATGGTAGATACTAATGCACTACCTGCATGAAGTCTTATACTCACTCAGCTAAAGTAAAGAGACATATGCAAAAGCATCATCTAAGAGAATTCCTGATTAAAGATGAGGAAACTTAAAAGCTTGTACCTGCTAAAAGAAAAAATAACTCTCTTGATTCACATATAGAGCAGTAGGAGAGACTTAATAGATAGAAGCGGTTTGAGTCAATGAACCAACCAGCAAATGGGATGTATATTGCATGCTTATAAGAGAGAGCAATGTATATACCTGCATTAAATGCAGTCGACATAAGCAGCTGTATTGAAAACTATTTGAATATTGACGTACCTAACAAGGTAAAGCTTATAGTTGTTGATGAATTCGCATACAAGGTATATCCATTCAAGTATCTCATTAAGAACGAGCAATATTAAAATGAGTTTGCAAATAAATACATAGTACTGAGAGAGGCTTAGAAAAGATAATGCAAGAACTTAGCTAAGCTCGACGGAGTTATACTTGGTCATGGTTTTATTGCATTGAGACTCAAGAAGTTTGAAATGACTCCAAGAGAGTATCTCTACCATAATAGATATCCTGATGATTTGAATGAGATACTCACAGATATACCTAAGGGTGTGAAAGAGCTCCATGATCTAGGGTATGTTCATAGAGATTTGAAGCCAGAAAATGTAATGCTAAATCTCTGCCCTTTAGAAGTAGGGAGTCATAGATTTCAACAGAGCAATAAGACAAGAGATAGTGACTTTAGCTAAGGTTTTAGGAACTCCAGGATACTTCCCTATTAGAGAGAAATGGACAAATGGCTCTGTAAAATGGGATGTTTGGGCGGTAGCTGCAATTATCTTAGAGTGCGATATGGAAAGTATGTCATACTTTGGAAAAACATGAGAAATAATCAATAAGTTTGGCTGCTAAACATATTAAGCAAGATAAAATATGCAATGAAATTAAGATAATAGTTGAGATGGTCATCGTAAAAGCTCCAGCATATCCACGATAATCATTGGATGATATACTAGAACAACTACAGACTGCTAAATTCAAGAGGTATCACAAAGATAAGCAGATACAATTTGTTTGAATTAAGTACAGTAATACTCATTAAATATTCATTAAATTCATAAAAAACATGCGTTTTCTCTGCTAACCCCAATAAGACCCCAACTATACACTACAAATCAAAGCACTTATAAACCTCACTAAGGGGTTTTGGGGTTTTGATTGAGGAAGAACACCCATTAGCTATATAAAATTTACAATAAATCCTCTTTTAAAAATATATTAATAATGAATAAATTATTCCCCTAATATGATCTATTGTTTTGATATAATTTTAAATAATATAGACAATAATTTTATTTGTTTACATATGTTAGCAGAGGGTATGGGGTTAAATTAATTTATCCTACTGATTAATAATTAAATCAATTAATAATTTCTAACAGAAGCCATGGACTTCACCAAAGAAAACAAAACATTCTGAATTATAGATTTTTATTATCTTTATATTCAGTTAAAAATTTTGAACTTACCTCTATACTATTAAGACTAACAATTACGAAACTGTTTAAAATATTATAAACAAAAGTTTTCTGTTCCTTAAATTCTCTTAATGTCAAAAGTTATAAATATTAAAAAAATAATGTATTAAATTATTTTTAAATCACTTATTACTTTTAATTGGTGTGATATGGACTCCTTGAGCTTCCATACATACTATATATTTATAAATAATTTAATAGAAAAAAATATTTTATAGCTTTAATAGGAATTATTATTGTCAAATTAAAAATAGTTATTCTCTTACAAAAATAAAATATGGTCGGTACCTTATTAATAGACCAATACTGAAGTATATAGTAAGATTAAAGATTCTCCTCATGAATCAAAAACTATATAACAGAAATTTAAATAAGTTTTTATTTATATCTATAAATATTTGATTTTATATCGCAAACTATGGAAAGCTAGGCAGTTTAAGGACATGACGCTCGTGAATTTGAAAGCAAATTTAAATCAAAGAGTGATTGGATAAAATTCCTAAAGTTTAGCAGTAAAATAATTAATTTTACAAACTATAGAGGGCTTTTTTTTGCCAAATGACGAACATGGTCACCATGATATTCATAAAATATTTTCTTGCCGGCCGCAAAGACCTCCTCAAGACTAGCGATGTCATTCTCTTCAACGTTCCATACTATGAAGAACTTTCTGTCAAAAATATATTCGACCAGGTTAAGAAAGATCCTGGAATTATGAAATTCATATTACCACCCTGACTATTAAGTACTCCCAGAGACAAGGTACTTCTATGGGGTGCTTGCTACCCTATGGCCAAACTATGTAAAGACGCTCGTAAAGCATGCCAACACAACTCCGAAACAAGAGTGAAACTTATGAGGAAGAGAAAGAGAAAATTTATATAAGAGATGATGTCTTCAACCTCCTATAGTCAGAGCCATACTTTTCTAGTAAAATATTTTACATAATTATAATAAATTTAGAGTCAAAGGGCAAAGCCTTGTCGCTATTAAAAGATAAATCAAAGCCTCGACAGCATAAATAAAAACGGAGCTATCATGAAATTTCAGAACCATTTGCTGAGTTAAAGCAAAAGGCACAAGGCAACGTAGCATATACCTCGCACTCCCTTCAGTAGAATTTAATCGAGGACTCAAGCAGCAAACGCAAGCCAGATGACGAGCTCATGGAATGACTATGGATGAGACATATGAGATGGAAGTCAGTTTGAGTGATATTAGGTTTAGCTTATATATTGTTTCATTTTATTTATGGATCTTTGAATTACATTTCTAACCATTTCTGGTTTTATGGCTTCTATTGACTCTTTTATTATGGCTTGATGCTATAGCTCGCTTAACATAAAGTCATGTTCTAAAAGCTTTACCTTGTAGGACTTTTTAATCTACGAGAAGACTTCCTCAATTGAGTGGAACTCGGATGAATATGGAGCGTTAAATAAACAACTCCATTTCTAGGCCTTTATTTGATCTTAAACAATCCTGCTATGGTGTGACCTAAGGTTGTCCCAGAACACTAATACGTCACTTTTCTTGTTGAAAGCCCCAAGATACTTAATCATAGCTTTAGAATCGACATTCTTCATTGACTTTAACTTTAATTGGTACCCCTCTATTCCACGGTCCATGCTTATTGCGACTGTCGCAGCTATGGTGCTTAGCTTTAGACCTTCTTTGATCAATATCTAATTCTAGCCAGGCTTAGCCCACGATCTCTATTCTACTTTATATGGCCTGAAGAAAACCTCGTCAATATAGACAACCTTTTTCCCATATTCTAAGTATTCGAGTATCATTGAAAATCTCTCTATCGTAGTTTATTTAATTTATCTAAGTTTTGTAGGCGTGAGCTTATAGGTAGTCCTCATAACTTTGTACTTTATTTTAAATCTCTTGTACAAGTACTGGAGCTATGACTGACTCAGTATGGCCTCAGGGTACTACCTATGGAATAATTTAAACCTCGATAATAAAGAGTACCCTTTCCAAGATGCTAGAGTTTGATCTTTCGTGAGAAATTCCATGGCCCAGAGAAATTTCCCCGGCACCGGTACCGCTTATGGAATAGGTAGATCCACAATTGACAACATAAGGAAACGTATTGACGAAGCTGGTACAGTTAATATAAACCGTTTCATCCGGCGCATACTGCGATGGCAGAATATTGATCACCTGGCACACTTTTGCACAGCAGACATTGTCTATCTCTCCCGTCATACCGCCCATTACTGTAGCGCAGACCGTATGCTGCCCGGGTGCAAGATCAGTAAGAGATATGCCACTGCTGTTTCCTGAAGCGGCAACCCCGTCCAGTGTCCATTGCGCGTAATGAATTTCATAATCCTTATCCGGTACCAAAGAAAAAATGCCTTGCGTACAGTTGAGGATCATGTCGTTCATCGAAACATGTCCCTGGAGGCTACATGGGCAATTTGCAGTAGCCGTTACTACCGTTTGCAAAGTACGGGTATAGGTGCCGCAAGGAGAAGTAATGCTGAATTCTGCTTTAACCATCCGCCCCAGATCTTTTGGAAAATACCTGCAATAGCTGTTGCTGCTGCTTTCAAGAGCATTATCGATGTACCATTTCACATTGCTGTAGGAAACAAGCGGATTTGCCTGCATATCGAGCGACAGGCAAAACTGGTTACATCCATTTCCGGGTGTTGCTTTTATCCGGAACAGGTCCTCGATACAGACCATTTCTACATTATCAAATCCAATGACTTTGGGATGCTCATACGTAAGTCCGCTAAATGACCCATTTGTATTGGCCCATGCAGGGGTAGATGAGGTGCCGGCCGCATTGGCGGTGAATTTCACTTCGGTGGCTCCCTGTGTGGCCGTGAAGCAATGGCTAAAACGTTTCCAGGCACAATAATCGTTGCCTGTCGGGTTTGCGCTGAAATCGGCATGCGCAAAACGCGTTGGCACCGTTGCACCATTAATTGCAAGGTCGACACCGGCGTCTATATAACGCGAGTCGTTAGGGCAACCCAGTTCCCATTGAAGCAGGTAGGTCTTTCCGGCAATCGTAGGGACCTGCTGCCTGAGCCAGCGGCCGTTCCCCCAACCGCAGCCGGTAAGGTCTATCCATTTCTGGCGGCCATTGTTGGCAGTCGTTTCATAAGAAGGAGGGCCCGTCATTACTCCAAAAGCGGAGTTGCAACTTCCCGAGGTGTATTGCCAGGATAAAAGCCCGCTGTTAAAAGATCCGTCGGTAATAAGATTCTGTGCCTGTATGGCTGTGACGACCATACACAAGGCCAGTGTCACTTTAAAAAAAAATGTTCTTTGATTCATCGCTGTTTTTATTTTAATGTTTGCCTACTCTGCCAGCTTTTCGGCTTCCGCTGTGTAGGAGCAAATTTTTAAAAAAACATCCGGAGCAGGGCGGGCATTTTACAAAAGCACGCCTTTTCCTTATGAACTGCAGGAATTTTTTGAGGAACGGGTTACGTGATTAAAAGCGAATTGCAGCTGCTGAGCTTTAACCCAACCAAAGAAAAAAAGATTCTTTATGCGCCTTTGATACAGGGACGTCGCTGCCATCTGCCATTCTCAGGATCAGGCCATCGCCTTTGGAATAGCTGACGATGAAATCCTTGTTGATGATGTGTGACTTATGAACCCTGAAAAGATCGGCATCCAGCTTTTTTTCCACCAGCCCTATATTGATGGAAGAAGTTACCCGTTCACTTCTACCTTTTATGTAAAAATGCGTATAGGCGCCGTCTGCCTCGCACCGGATAATATCCTTGTGCCTGATAATGATAAAGCCATGTTGAACAGGCACATGAAACGTGCCGGGTTTATAATCCTTACCGGATGGCAATCTTTTTAATTCGATGTGCTTTTTGGCTTTGGCAACAGCAGCTATGAGGTGATCTATCCGGATCGGTTTCAATAAATAATCTACCGCGTCGAGGCGAAAG